>FTLJ01000633.1:0-63906 GCA_900155495.1 Porogramme epimiltina
TAACTAATCAACCTATACCCTTCTAACAACCACATCTAGGATCCCATTCAGCCCCTCTACATGTTGGAGCATGGTTTTTCCAGTGACTCACTCGCGCGAACACCACTATCAGATAGTGTCTTGTACTGGTATATAGTGTCTTGTAGCTTGTCAAATGTACCCCACGCGTTTGCACCTGCCAAACGCGCCCCCCGTTGTGCCGTCCGTTTGTCCCCACTCCGCTTGCTCCAACACTTCATTTTCATTTTTTCATGCTTACTATGTTGTGCACACTTAATACACATTGGTTACTTGCCATCACAAGTGTTGCCCCTTATGACTGTATTAGACACCCATAGACAGTGAGCAAGGGTCAAAACACAGTGAGCAGCCCATTTGAGGCAGCTCACAGCCACCTATATGCAGTAGCGCCCACTATAGAAGCTAATAAGCACTAGTGCAGTTAGATAGAGCCTATTAAAGGCATTGCATAGCCACCTGCACTAAATAGACGCTGATGAGCAGTGAGCACACCCCTAAACACAGTGTGGAGGACCTAATAGGCAGCATAGAGGGTGTAGCACCCAGTGGGGAAGTGGCAGTGTGTGAGGTCAACCCAGCGCTTGTGTAACCCTAGGTGGGGACCCTAACCAGAGCATGGGGTCTAGAGGATAAGTAAATTCTGTAGTGATTGATGGGAAAATGTTAGGAGGAGGTAAGCTGAGTTTGAAGTGGGAGGTCATGTGAGACATATTAAGCATTACGCGCGTCTGGCTGGGAGCTCGGTCCATAAAGAACGATTAACTTTGTACCTCATTAATCGTAATAGGACGAGTTACCAGATTAGGTAGCGCGGTAGGCGCTCTACGGACATTTTCCTGGTGTATGTTTTGTTATTCTGCTTGATTGCTGGACACTCTTTTTACTTCCATCTGTCTCGTATTTTGCTTCTGCTCACAGTACAATTTTTATATTACATAATTACTTCGCACAGGCTTGCTCACTGTTCTCGCTTGCATCTTGCCTGGTGGCTCCCTCACCGTTGTTCTCCCAAACACATGCTGAGGTGAGCCACCGTCCCGTATCCGCTACCATATGCAGTGACTGATGTTACGTTAGAATTGTATTTTCGCTTACCAGGTTAGCTTATTTGTAATCACACCGTTGTTCTCCTGAACACACGCTGAGAATTGTATTTTCGCTTACCAGCTCAACCGCCTGCCACTCGTACCTCGCCACAGGGGGCTTACCTGGTGTGTCCCTACCCTTCCTGCAGTGATGGCCCTCCGGTTCTGTCGGGTTGTATTAGAGGACGAGTGGGGGCAGCAGAAGGAACGATGGAGGGGAGGAGCAGCAAGGATGAGGAGAAGGGTGCTAGAAGCGTAACACCTGTGCCAGTGGGTATCCGGTGGAGTACAGATATACCCACAGGTGGATAACCTGTGGATATAGGTAATATAACGCCCATATCCATACGGATATGGATATAGCTTTTGTTGAGGCGAAATCCGTGAGTACGGGTACGGATTACCCACAGATACACCCATGTTCAGCCTTACCTCATTTCCCTATAAATCCTGAAACACAATGCTTCTGATGCACATCTTATTTGACTTATAACTGCTTAACTAATGAACCTACACCCTTTCATCTAGGATCCCATTTGGCCCCTTTACATTTCACTTTTTTATTCTTTATAATATTGCAAACCCTTACTACACACTACTTACTTGCTATTATAAGTATTGTCACTTATAACTGTATTAGACACCCATGGACAGTGAGCAAGGGTCAAAACACAATGAGCAGCCTGTTTGAGGCAGCCTATAGTTACCCATAGGCAGTAGTGCTCACTATAGGAGCTAATGAGCACCAGTGCACTCATATAAAGCATTGTATAGCCACTTATGCTCAATAGACGCTGGTGGACAGTGAGCAAGGTCAGGCCATCCCAACTTGGTGCCTTAAGCTTGCCCTTTATCTAAGGAACCTCTTTTCCTACCTTAGTGCTTACTTTAGATATGAATGTGCAGCTTAGCCAATAATTCTACTATTGTACAACAGGAATGCACTAGTAAAGTGCACTAGTCATGCGTAATAAACCCCAACTGTGCCCCTTTTAGTGAAAATCAACACTATTCACCATGAGAAAGTCTAATCTATATGCATGTATATGTAGAATATTACCAGCTGCACTCTGATTATAAACATTCTACAGTTGGTAAATAGTTTGTATCACATCTGCAAGTCCCATCACCACATATGCTCATTCACATAAAATAGAGTTCGAGACATCATCGGGTCGGTAACATGCTTCGACGTCGTCGTGCCTTCTCGAGGGGTGGCAGGGAATCCTCATGATCTGCTGGGACAGCCATACGAGCACTACGGTCACCCTCCTCATTGACTATTCCATCCAACAGCAACGACGAAGTCCATGTTGTGATGGGTTAAGCAGACAGATAGTTAGATCTCGGCGCTGGGCATCCAGAGGGACAAGGGGCACTCACACGACACGTCCGCCGATCCCCCCGCAACGTAACTAGGCAACATTGAATTTGCTCCGGGCAAATGACTCGTGTGTGATGACTCGGAGGCGGGCGATAGAGTCGATTTGACGGGGGAGTAGTCCTTTGGCAACATCGACTTCCGTCTCTAAACACGGGGTAAATTTCGTCAACCCCTGATGATGCACGACTTCAATAATAACACACCTTATTCACGCCAGCGACGTTCATCTTCTCGATATCCACAACATACGGAGACTCGTCCACCCTCTCATGCCTCTCAGCGCACTTGACGACCCAAGTTACGCCCACAACGAGCGGCTTCGGATCATCAAGCATCCTGGCAGAAGAAGCGATCAGCGGGGGCGTCACGCGGCCCAAACATAAAAACGCACTTGTACCGCGAAATCGTGGTCGGACCTCCATCCTTGAAGACGATATGTGTACACCGCGGGCCCACGCGCACCGCGACCTGGACCGGAACGACATCAGTTACGAAGCCCTCAGTTCAAAGCGGATGACCACGCACCTTTGCACCCATATCCCTGAGCATGTCCGCAAACAACGTCCCCGCGCTCTCGACGCCGACGACGTCCACAAACACCCGACAATCCTTCAGCCATGTCCCGCCCGCGGGCTGCGCCTTCGCCTTCGCCTTTTTGCCCTCCGCACTGCCCTCGCCGTCTGCGACGGTGAGTGACGACCTGAGCGACGGCTCCTTGTACGACTTCGGCGGTGTCGACAGCGAACCCGTTGCAAGCCGCGTGTTGCGCGAGTGTGGCCTCGGCGGCGGTGCATCTTCGTCCTGGTCCCCTGCATCTGTACTCGCGCCCGCGGCCGTCGCGGAAGGCAGCCATGAACCGCTGACGGCGCGGCCCTTGCCCTTCGCATCGGTAGTGGCTGGAGAGAGGGTGCTTGGGAGAGCGGAGAGGCTCTGCGTGAGGAGGTGGCTCGCCATGCTCGCACGTCGGCTGGCGTTCCGCTGGGCCTCGCGCTTCTTCGCCTTCGCCTCTGCGTCTTCTGCGCGCGCCGGCGCATCTCCCTCCAGCGTGGACTTGTCTCCAACGCTGTCCTCGTCGTCGGACGCGAGGTCGCGGAGAACGTCGGCTGGTGCGTTACGGAGCCAGTCGTCAATCTTGTCGAAGGCCGATTTCTCCGCCGCCTCGCCCATTACTCCAAAGCCATCCAGCTCGACTGGCTCCTCCGCGACAATGCCCTCCATAGCATCCGCGCCGTCTTCCGCCCGGACAGAGCCCCCACCCTTGACGGGACTCCCGGCGACCGCAGGAAGCGAGCTAGGCTTGCTCACCTTTTGGGTCACCCTGCTCATGCCCAAAGTCCTCATCGCGAGCGTTCCCCGGCCTACACCAGACGCGCCCGCCCCGACATGCCCAACCCCGAAAAGCGGTCTGCTAAGCGGCGCGGCGCGTCCGCCGGCAGGTTTCTGAGCAATTCCTCGGGCGATACTTGCACCGGTAGGCCGTGCAAACCCAAGTGTTGTGGGGTTCGATCCCGGCTTAGACGTTGACAGACCTGAGCTTGTACCGACGAGCGTGCTGGAGACGTTCTGAAGCTGCGTTAAGCCGCCAGTTAGACGACATCGAATAAACATCACGAACCTTGGAATCCGAGCTTAGGTTTGGTTTCGTCGCACCGTTGACCGCCAACCCGTGCGCCTTCGCAACGGACGACCTGGCCGCCGAGGCCATCGGACCCGACGGACCTGTCGGCGCTTCCCGCCCTGTACTCCTCAGTCCGGACCTCGTACCCGCGGCGGGAGTCTTCGGAGGCAACATCAGTGTGGTTTGCTTGAGCTTCTTCTGACCATTGGCCGGAGCAGGAACCGCCTTGCCCTTCGCCTTGCCTTTGGCAGCCGAAGCCATGATCGGGATCGCACTCATCGACATCGACGACGACGGTCGTGGCCGCTCCTTGCCCTTGCCCTTTGCGAGCGCCGTGTCGATGGCCTGGTGGTTTGACAACGAACTGTCGCCGTATGAGCTGTTCGAGAGGGTGCGATGGAAGCCCATACTAGTACTTGGGCGGGAGGGATCGTTGAGTAGCTCGAGGGCAGCACTGAGCTTGTTGAGGCTCAAGTTGGTCTCTGTGGCAGTCTGAGGCTCGTCGCTTGGGGACGGTGGTACGTCGGAGAGTGGAGAGAGGGGTTCCTCTACCTGAGCAAACGGCTCCTGCAATAGCTGGCTATCCATCACCTCGTCGGCATCTCGCTCCGTATCATCTGGTATGTTGGGGGCCCTATGTTCATGTGCAACCTCGACTTGCGGTACAGCTATGTCTTCATCAACGGGTATATGCGTCGATAAACCCGGTACTCCGTCTTCCGCATCCTTCGGAGGAGCGAGAGGAGGAACCGCGGTGTCGGCTACCGGTTCAGACGTCGCAGGAGTAGCTACCAACGCGGCGGGGGTGGAAACTTCGGAGGTTGACGTCGAGCTCGATGAGAGCACCGGGGGTGAAAAGAAAGAGTCCGGTAGCTTCGCATCATTGGCCTTCTGCTCCGTCTCGTCGACTACCTCTCGGGATCCCGTCACGACAACCAAACGTTGACCACTGCTCACCGGGCCAGGAGTCGACACATTCGATGTCCTCCCCGCCGTGGAACTTTGCTCAGCATCCGCACCCGTGGACGCGTTACGGACCTGGCCGCTCGGAGCCGGCTTGGGATCCGCGGCCACGTCCAGCACCGGCGTTGCCGAGAAGTTGAATGTGAAATCGAATGGGCCGGCGGGTGTGGGGATGGAACTAGACGAAGGAGGTTTCGCCGGGGTGGCTTTTGCGACCGAACTAGCTGTAGGTTGGGCGTATGATTGGGTGGGAATGGACATGGACCTCCGACGATGACGTTGGACATCGAATGTGCCCGACTGTGTAGAAGCAGTGGGCTCGGGAGGATGAACGGACCTGGCGCGGGGGGTCGGTAGCGGTTGAGGGATTTGAGAGGGTCGAACGCGCGGGGTAGGTGGAGGTTGCGGTGTCTCGCGAGGAGGTCGAGGCGGAAGTTGCGAGTCCGTGGGATGGCTGGCATCGGATGCGAGACGGTCCTTGGAGGAAGCGGCTTGCACAGACTTGGGGCGCCGTCTAAGCGGGTTAGAACTCGGTTCCACTGTATCGTGAAGGTCGTTAATATGGACACTCGGAGGCGGATGGGGTCGCAGAGAGGAGAGCAACTTACATAGAGCCTGAAACAAATCCAAGGCCGGGTCAGGCTGGGACTTGGGAATGGATCCCACGTTCTTCGGAGGCTTGATGATAGTACGCCCGAGAAGGACCTTCTTGTCGCTTGAATGCCGGATCTTCTTGGGAGGGGGTTCTGCAGCTGAGGGTTGTTTCGACTTCATACGAGACTTGATGCCAGTAGGCTTAGGAAGGGAACTTTCCCTTGAGTCCTTGATGCGCGGGTGAACGGGGACGGGGACGGAGGGAGGCGGCTTGCTGGGACCAGGACGTGGAGGAACAAGGGCAGCGACGCGAGCTGTGGAGGTCGGAGGCTTGGGATTGTGAGGCTGAGGCGGGGGCTGAGGAAGGGGTGAAGGGCTGGGGCGAGGAGTGATGTCGTCGTCGATTGGGGACAGTTCGGACATGGGAGAGTCGGGGGTGAGTGGAGTGAGCGTTGAAGTAGGAGAATCGGGGGGCTGAGGAGCATCGGAGCTGTTGAGAGGGGGATTAGGGTGGTGGAAGGAGTAGGTTGGAGAGGTGGGAAGGGGAGAGGGAGGATGATCGGCCAGCGGGAAGGAGCGAGGGTCTGGAGGAACGGAAGCGATGCGAAGCTTGTGAGGGGAGCGTCTTGGGGAACGCTGTGGAGAGGGCGGGAGATTATTGAGATCTATGAGGGGTATGCCGGGAGTGGGGGCGGGGGGGACCGACTGGGCGCGGCGGTAGGGAGACTGAGATGAAGCGGGGTGGGGTGGAGGACGGGCGGATAGTTTGGCGATGGGGAAGATGCGCTCATGGCGGGGCCGCTTGGGGTCGCGCTCGGGCAGGGAGGTGGGCTCCTTTGGAGGCGAGAAGGGCCGCTTGAGCGGGGGAGTAGACTCGGGAGGGTGCGTGGGCGGAGGCGGGGGCACGGCGAGAGGCTCGGAGAGGACGGGGCTGTCAGAGGACGAACCGAGCTTGCGGGCGGTGCGGGCCTGCTTGAGAGGCGAGTCTGCGAGGTTGAAGACAAAGGCGTCGAGGGTAGTCTGTGAGCGGGTGCGCTTGCTGCCCGAGTCGGCCATAGGAGACGATGGGCGAGGCGGAGGCGGGGGTGGAGGTGGAGGTGGGCGGCGAGGACGAGGCCGAGCTCGACGGGGAGAAAGACGCGGTCCGATCGCCAACCACGCCTCACGCGCCGTCCGTCCTTGTTTTCCCGCCACTCCCCCAGCACACGTGACACGCGTCTGTCGCGTCCCGTCACGGCTCACGCCCCGTCACGGCCCTCCTCCAGCCCCCGCCATCCGCTCGTCGACCGCTCCGAGTGCCTGCAATCCAACGCCAGCCTAGGCCAAGCTCTAGCCAGCCTTTCCAACCCTCTCATCCCTCTCATCCGTCCCCGCGCGGCCACCATTTCATCCGTGATCGCCGCCATATAGCCGGCGAGTAATCACCACCCCCGAGCCTGAAACCCCCACACCCTACAGTTCGCCTTTCGACAGCTATGACAGGTGTTCAAGAACGATCCTCGTTTTATTCAGCTCGACAGACGTCCTTCTTTTTCTCTCCGTGTGCGTACCTCTCGATGGCCTTTATCGCCACGCCAGTCCACCCCTACAAACCCCTCGTCACCCTCCCCAGACTTCGCACCCCTTTCGAGGACCCCGACTCGACGACGTGGACGATCGTGAATGATGCCGCGAGTATCCCCACGTTTGACAGAGGGCGCATCTCGAGGGGGCTCCGTGGCGGTCGTAGATAGCATCCCCCGCCGACGTCCGTCTCACTCCACGACCTGTACTCTGCCACGTGAAATCATCGTATCATCATCGCCGTCCTGAAACCGAATGCGTGACAGAACAATCATACAGTACATCTATCATACATGTCGTACGTGTACAGGAAACGGTGTAAAGCCTCGGACAGGAGGCTGCGCGTCCGCCTATCGTATACCAGCGACAACACATATGCGCCCGTCGAGAGAAGCCCGCCGCAGTTGAGAATGCGTAAGACAAGCCTCACGATGCAAGCACCCCGTGAGGCTGCTCCAGCAACCGTGAGACGCCCCCGCCCTCGCCCGCTGGGGAAAACTCGAAAGTTAACTAGCGAATGATGCCCGTACCGGAGGTAGATGAGACCGTCAGCGCCGTAGAAAGGATATATGCGCATACGGAAAGCACAACCCCGGTCGTGACCCGGAAAGACCGAACAGCATCAAAAGCAGCGTGGCCGTTGACGATGAGATGGGCGAATAGCACATTGTAACGAACATCTGTCAGTTCACAGCAAGATGCGTCGCAAACCGGAATATAGCACTCACCCCGACGTGTTTCATAAACCTGTTGAGATATTGTTCTCGCGACCTGGCCGCGACCGGGTCGCGAGAACCGTTCGCGGCGCTGCCGGCGTTGTTGACTGGCGTCGGCGGGAGTTTCTTACCCGTACCCTTCGCCGTGGCCGGGCTGCTCCGTTTCCCATCAGCCTTCCGCCCCTTGGCCGCCTCGTCCTCCACTTGCTCTCGCTTCTTCTCTCCGTCGTTCCTCTTGAGAGCGTACTCCTTCACCAACGTCCGCACATCTGCTTGGCTCAAGCTAACGAGCTCCGCCACACTCTGCGGGAAGAGCGGCGAAACGCCCGTTGGCGAGCCACCCCCGGCGCCGCCACCCATGCTTGACGCACTAGCCGCTCGCAACCCAGCAGGATCGGTGACCACCGAGAGCTTGCTGGCCTTCTTGCCCAGCGATTTCTCAGAGGTGCTGCCGCCACTTCCGCTTCCGACAGTCGCGCCTGTGGTTGAACCGCCCCCGCTACCCGGGGTGGCCTCGGGGGGTGCGGGTTGGTGAGGAGGGAGGGGGAGTAGAAGCGGACGTAGGGGTGCGTGGAGCTGGTCGCTCTTGATGAAGTGGTTATAACGTCTTGCCTCTCTGTTGGGACCGCGCATCACGCGCAGTCATGAATGCGACGACGCCGAGAATACGTCACCAGCGATGGAAGATGTAAAAAAGATCAGAAGAAACATTGAATGTTGTTAGCCTAGACACGTGACATGACATACGACCAACGTACCCATTGTGAAGGGCGATCTTGGCTTCTGCAATCCGTCGTTGACATAAAGCCAACTCCTCCCGGATATTTGGATGCCTCTTCGACATCTGATTCCGAACCTTGATGGGACAGATAGTGCACTGATTCAGACCGCGATATGGCACAAGGCTAGTGGGAATAAAGAAACACACCTCTTCCTTTACGCGATGTTCAACCTCTTGATGGACGATCCGAGAGACCATCTCGTTGATGACCGGCTGTAAGACCGCTTGAATCGCGGATCGGAGGGTCGAATCCAAAAGTCTTTCTTCAAAGGCCTGCAATTCCGCCTCTTGTCCTCCCCGCCGAGCCTCTAACTCTCGCTGCGTCATTTCGATCTGTATACAGTCATGAACCGTCTGTCAGAAACAACACTGAAACACGAAGCGCACCTGTCCGATTGCGGTTGAAGTGGGACCAAGCGATGTCACAGTCGCCAACTGTGCCCCTAAGGCATCGAATATCTCGCCAGATGCTTTGAGGGTGGCGAGGAGTCGCTCGGCCAGGTCCGACGTCGCTTCTGCGACGGCAGGATCGTATAACGTGGCGTTGTCCCTAGTAGGCGGCGTCTGCTCCTGCTCGACGTCTTGTTGGCTCTGAGCAGCTCCCCCGGTCCCCGTAGGGAGAGCGTTCCTGCGATCCTCCGGGCTCGGCGGCGGGGAGGGCGGTGCCGTATGCGTCTGGGCATTCGCGGAGTTGGAGGGGGAAGGATCGTGGGTGGACGTCAAATCAGCGATTTCATAGACGATCGCGACGATCACATACCTGCGTGCTCGGCTCTGGTGCCTTCTGAGGCTGACCGTTCGCGCTCGCGCGAGATTTCTTGTGGGCACTAGGCATAATTCAATAAGGGATGGGGGGTGGAACCCAGGTAGCGAGGGCGCGGGGTGTTGATATAGTGCTCGTCGAGAGCTGGGAGAGGGGCCTCTACCTATCGATGAGGCAATAAATAGGGTGCTACAGCATCCCATAGATACCCATGACGCGCCCACGATCGTGTAAGGCCCAGTCGTGTGCTGCGGTAGAAGGGGCGGCGTCGTTTAGACTCTGAGTTCTCGGGACTTGTTCCGACAACGTGGTGAGCGCGGATGCTGCTAACGGGCCGTAAAGAACCTGTTTGGCCCGCCCATGCTCCTTGTAAACGGGCCGAACTGCTGGACGGAATCCTCTGTGCGACTTCACGACGCTCCTCGAAGTTGACGGAGCGGATGGAGGGTGGCGGAGTTGTCACTGCGTCACCCGCGGTGCGGCGGAAAGGAAGGACTTCTCTGTCCCTCAGAGGACAATAAATGGCGATGCCAGTACGCGCCGCCTGGCCACGACGGCGTTAAAAAGACCACGAGTGTAGCCTCGAGGTCTAGAATGGGCTTCACATCCACGGAAGAAGCACCAGCGGCTCCTCCGATCGTCCTTGGGCAGGGCAAAGGGTCCTGTGCTGCATGCCGCGTGTCACTTATCCCTTCGGAAGTAGAACGTGACAACACGGGCACTCACCAGTGGGCATCGCCATGGGCGGAGGAAGGTGGATGATAGACGCCCACAGATGACGCGGCCAGCCGCACGCACGCGATTGACACTGCGTCGTCACCTTCCTCGGTGTGTAGCGAGGCACGACTTGTATTGCTTTGTGGTCATAGGCCCCGGGGTTACCGCGGCATCCACACATTGGCCGGCCCCTCATCCGGGCTTCATTTGGGCCAGCGTATGAGGCAGAGTGACGGCAGTCTTGCAGAACATTCCGAGGACCGTGGCGGTTACGGCGCCCACATCGCCCTGCGGCACTCGATGCTACGACTATACATAATTACACTGAGTACATATAGAACAGGTTCGGCCACAGGGACACTAGAACCCGACGAACACGCATCTCGTACGATCTAGGGATACCTCGAAGCCCTCCTGGCAGGTCCACACCATGCATGATCCTCGCACGCATTCCACCTCGTCTACGCCGACAATGGTTGTGCAGTCCTTGCCCCAGGGAGAAAATGCGTCAAGCGGCGTTGAACATCCGCCACCTGCCAACAGGACATTGTCAACTACTGCTCCTTGACCACGAAAAGGCCCTGGTTGACAGAGCGCAGTGTGCATAGCACACCGTACTGCGCGAAACATGCTATAAACGACTAACAAAGACAGACACTCACAGCTCTGTTCGTCTTTTGTGGTGTCGACGCACTGCCAGCGCGGCGCGCGCTCCACCCAGCGCTTGCCGTACACCCCACACGCGGTTTGGCCACGCGGGCACATCGTGCGGCGACGCGGCGCGGACACCGCTACGCCGTTCCACTCCCAGCGCCGGCGCGGGGCGGCGATGATCTGCAGAGGTGCGTC
Source organism: Porogramme epimiltina (assembly GCA_900155495.1). Classification (NCBI taxonomy): domain Eukaryota; kingdom Fungi; phylum Basidiomycota; class Agaricomycetes; order Polyporales; family Polyporaceae; genus Porogramme; species Porogramme epimiltina. The sequence goes on from FTLJ01000633.1 coordinate 11,055, forward strand.
TGCGGCCGACGCGTCGCTCGCGCAGCGCGCGCGCGGCACGCACTGGCCACCGCATAGCGTATATCCGTCCGACTCGTCGCAGGCGCAGCGCGTCGGCGCGTCGACGGGACTGGGAAGGAAGCCGTTCGGACATAGGAAGCCGCAAGGATTGGAAGGAGTACAGGCTGGCACAGCGCGTGGAGGGTACGTGCATTCCTCAACGTTGGGATCACTGAGAATCTGTTGGCACGGTCAGTTTATAGACAACGGGAGGAAGAGAAGGTGATCCTCGCCATGTTGGTCAACGCGATCGTTACTTGTGCAGAGCCGAACTCCCTGACGGCCTTCACGGCGGTCGCGCGGCGTTAGGAACTAGAGGCGGGGCCGAGACGTTAGGGATGGACGTACCGCCTCTGCCACAGGATTGGTCTTTATCGCGGTGGCCACTCCGGATAGGCATATGCAGTCCTCTGCATGGAGAAGGGAGGATGAGTGGCTTTACGGAAAGTAAGGGTGCCGGGGCATACTGAATTGGCCGGCATTCTTGTCCGAGAGAAGAAGGGTGGTGTCGAGGTAGCCGCAATGGTCGGAAGGGTAAGTCTGGATTGCGCCTACATGCCGAATAGGGAGGAGAAAGGCGGAAAGAAGGATGAGGAGAGGGGAGGGCATGGGGGCAGAGAGGAAGGGGTGGGGTGGATGTGGGTGCGCAGTAAGTCCCCGAGTGGCGGGGGGCGGGGTTGAAAAGGGAGGAGGGGAGATCGCGATGGTCGAGGCATGGGGTGATGAGGCGCGGATGCTACGAGGTGCTGGATTAAGTCTTGTCGACGGTCAGGTCCGAAAAGGGGATTGACGCGCGGAGGGAGCAATGCGGTCGGACGGAGTGATGATTGGAGGCCAGACGGGAACATGCAGCCTGGGGCAGATGAGGACGCAGATGAAGGGAACGCGGGCTTGCGTGATGATACAGACTGCAGCGCTCGTCAAAAGCCAAGTACCAAACGGCAAATCGTGGACCAGTGGGGCCAACACTTTCTGGGCGATGACGCACTTGACATGTGAGAAGGGCGAGAGGAGAAAGGGGAGGGGAGGCACGTGAAAGGGCGCGAAGGCTAAGGAAGCTAGGCCCGAAGTGGCGTTTGGGCATGGTGGCGTCACTGGCGTGCAGGGGAGGGGAGGAACAGGGACGGGGGCGCGAGTCGCGCGACGCCCGGCCGATCGATCGACGTCGGAATGAGATGTGGCGGACGAGGCTGACTGTCCAAGGGAGCAGGCTCAAGGCCGGGGCGCACCAGTGCGACAACTCGGCGCAGCTCCCGGCGTGGAATCCGGCCCGACGTGTGCGGATAGCCGGAGGGATGAAGTCGGAGGGATGCTACAGCGGCGTTGAAAGACGCAGTCAGGACTCGAACACCGGAGAAGATGCGCGGCATTGTGCGAGTGGCGAGGTACCACGACCGATACGCCAGCGTCATGACGCTATGTATGTAGGATGACAGTCTGTGGACTCGAGCGAGCGTGGAAAGAAGCTAGCACCGGCCTGCCAGTATGCGGCAGTGTACTGACAAGTTATGTGGGCACCGCAAGCAGCGTGCGTGCGGCAACCGTGAGGCGCTTGCACGCGTGCCCCAAGTCCCCGAGGGCCGACGGGTCCGCCCGGCGTCCTTGTCCACGGACCTATCCTCGGAAGGCACTCAGCCGAGGCGGTGACCGCGGACAGCCCCGACCGACCCCGCCTTCGGGCGTCTAGTACGTCCATCACGGTTCAAATGCAGCACCTGTGTATAAGAACGTCCTACCATTCTCCCCCTCCCTCACCACTACTCGCCCACCCACATCCGCCGTCCAACTTCCAATGCCTCGCCCGGACATCTTCACTTACCGCTACGAAGGCACCATGGTCTACGTTACTCCCGCTCAATCATACGATGTTCGTTCTCGCGCCACACCCACTTTTCTTCTTCCTCACCTCTTCCCTTTTCAGGAGGGCGTCAACTTCGCGCGTCAGGTCTTCCCTCAGCTCGCAGGCGTAGAGCCAGAGCGCATAGCCATCTGCGTCAACGGCATCGTCAACAAAGAGCGCAAGCACGTCCGCATCGGCCCCATGGCATGGGCTGCCGTCGTCCCCACCCTCGCGCGCTTCGAGGTGCTCGACATCTTTGTCAAGCCCGCAGAGTTCGCCAAGACGCCCCAGATCGTCGTCAACGGCATAAATGCTGTCGATGTCGATGCCCTCCCAAATTATGAAGACGTAAAGGAAAAGTGCGGCGCCACCGACTTCCTTTCCCCCTCCCGCGCTCCTTCGCCATATATGAAACAGCTCTCCTTAGATGAAATCCGCGCCGCATCGCGCCCATCATCGCGCTCACCATCCCACTCACAATCGCGCTCGTCTCCATCATCTACTCGCGAGTCCAGCCCATCGATTACAGATTGGGCAAAGAGCCTCTTCGGGAAACGTGTAGAGTGAATTTACGATATACCCCTTCGTCGCGACCACTGTAATCTATTATGCCACCCAAGTTGCTTTGCAGTACTCTGTACAGACTCTTCGGAACCACGTTAATGTCCGGCTTTCGCTTTGCTACTCTTCAGGAACCCAGTAACCTTATATCGACGACCGTACTGTACTAGTACAAAACGTAACCCCATATTGTACAATATTACCACTACATTGTACCTGCCCTCACTGTGGCGTGTTTTCAACGTCGTGTCGAGAAATTCATATGTGATGAGAACGTCCGTTCTGATCGCTTGTACAAGTGCACAGGCCCCACTACAAGTATCGCGGGACCCCCAAGTCAAACGCAAATCACTACTAGGACTATACCATCTTTAGAAAAGTTGTCAGGGATGCACGGATACAGCCAGCACAAATATGCAGCGCCCCTCTAGTTGGAAAGCGGTACATTCACTGGTAATGCCGAGTTCTTCGGAGGTCCGACTCATCGCAGTGACCGATAATTCTCAAACTCGGTAAGCGGTCCGAGCTGTGAGTATGACGGTCTGGATAGATGGGTCAAACGTCAGAATTTTTCGAACTGTTCGGACCGCCGGGGGGAGTCACAACACGTACTTCTAGGCGCAAATTTTACCGGAAAAAGTAAGGGAAGCTACTTCACATATGCTACATCAAGGCGGTGTAGAAAGTTGTTTCGAAAGCTTGTATCCACCGGAGGGTCGAGTCATCGCATTTGCCCCTGGCCATACGCCCAAAATATCACTAGACGCACCTTAGAGTGCTGTAGCACTGTAGCACGCGCTTCTCAAGACCGCGAACTGGGCATTTTGAAATTCTTCAAGATTCATAAGAAATCTAACGCAGTATGCTTTGTGAACGTGTCGACACTATGAGGCGCCCCAAGCTAGCCCTCTAAGAGCGCGCGCAATGGCAACCGTTTCTGGGCCCGTAATGGACACGCGAAGCCCGCTACCAGCGCAAGTCATACACGGCTGCGCATGGGCGGATAAAGGGCTTTCCAATGCGAGGGGCTGAGAGAGCGCAGTGTTTACGACTAGAGACCAGGAGATATTTCCGGGGACTATGACAGCTTCCGAAAAGATATAATCCAGCAAAGAATCGCGATCTGCATCCAGACGCCAAACGTCGGTGCAGCAAAGACACGGACCTACCTAGATAGAAAGTTCGGCCGTGCAACGGGAACACGTCCACGTGATAGACTAGCTGCATCTGTGGCTGCAGCGCTGAACAGCAAAGTGGACCTGTTAGACGAACGGCAGTTCCTAGTAACCTTGCAACGCACTAGGCTAACAGTTTCCGTAATTCGGGGAGAGCGGGTGTCCTCGGACAGAGAAGCGTCTTCGAAGAGACATCGGACTTGCGGGAGCACAGCATAGCGTCATGCATCCCCAGATTAGGTTCAAGTGTAGACAACTCGCGCGTATGCACAGCTGGATCATTTTAACCTCCGCGTGCACATGGTAGAGGGGCCTAGGAGATAGGCGGAGCAAGCTATAAGAGGTTCATTGGGGGGCTCCTGTTCATAGACTCGTTCTCGATTTCGCAAACCACAATGAAGGAGCGAAATTTGCGTGGAGCATTGCATTGCCTGGAGCCTGGAGGGTCGATACAGCAATGCGGCGTCTTTCGGCTAGGAACGCCGACAGCCACAATGCCGGTGTATCAGAACAAGTTTACATTGAACCCTCAAGACGCCAGTTGCCACGCAGCCACAACGATGCGCCCTCGTACTAGCCATCTGCCCGGAGGCGTATATAGTGCTGCTACGCGATGCAACCTGCCTGCGCATGTGTTAGCAGTGGCACCGAGCATCGGATATTTAGTCCATTCAGGATCCACGCACCTATGGAAGCCGCTACGATCATTTCCCACAAAAAATTTGATCCACAGCCATAGGCCACGTTACACCACAATTTTACGCTCAGGTCATTCTGCCTCCTCGTACGCGCCTCGTACGCGCCTCCTACGTCCTCTGGTGCCTCGTCAGCGCCTTGCTCCTGAAAGTAGCGTTGTATTGAAGCAGGTTGTTAATGTCCCGGACCCAGTCATCCTCCTTCCCGGGCCCTGCACCCTCTGCACCCTCGCGCGTATCTGCCGGCTCGCTGATCGAGGAGCGGTTGATGCATGGTATCGGATAGAGCGATGCGCGCACAGTCACGGACTCTCCCGGGGAGAGCAGATGGGACGTCTGGCCGTCCATTGAGAGCCCCGCCGAGGACCGCGAACGTTCGTTTACCTGCGCGCACGGCGGTGCCAAGAAGTGTTAGAGGTGGACATGAAGCGGTGGAATGCCGACACATACCCGTAGGGTGATGGATGAGGAGGATGGAAAGACCAATGGTCGGAACGACAGGCTCCTTGGGCAGATTGGCGTCAAGACGATTGCGCTCAAGGACGGGTGTACAATTGGCCCTCCGGCGGAGAGCGAATATGCCGTCGAGCCGGTCGGGGTAGACACAATGAGGCCATCGGACTAGGAGGACTGTCAGCATCGCTTTATGTCCTCAAATGCACGAGGACGACGGTATGAATGATTACACACCACAGCCTCTGTTAGATGTTGCCCGTCAACATACACATCGATGGTATTTAAATGAGGGCTAGCTCCCCGGTGGAGCGCGATCTCATTCATAACTTGCCAATCTAGGCCGAGCGCCGTGAGAAAAAGGCGCGGCGGAGGGCCCGGAAACACGAGGATACCTACCCTCACAGTGCGTGTCGATGGGGGCGCCGACAGAATCTTGGAAGCTGCAGGCGAGGCGCATTCGATGAAGTACGGTGATGCGACCGGCGAACGCGCTATCAATTGCTTTGGTATAGTCGTCGATGTCTGGGTGCAGAACGGGTGCAGAAATGAGTCTAGATCTTGAGCCACGCCCTGAAGGCCCGAAACACGCACGGAAGGGTAATAGGAATCCGAGTGTGCCCATCGAAAAGCTGAGCACAGGGGGCACTGCACCGACCTTGAAGAGCGAGGATGCATGGAGTATTGTGCCATCACCGCCGAGAGTAATGACGAGGTCGATTGGTTCTGCTTCTGGGCCTGCCGGTAACAGTCGGCAGCTGAAATGTGGAGATGGCTCTGAACGTACCTGGCTTCCAGATGGCAGCACCCTTTGGGATATCTGGACGATCCTCCGAGTAGACTGTCACTTCGGGATATTTTTCTTGAATGTATCTCGAGAGGAGTAAGACTGGGAGAGCGGGGAGAGGGATCACGAAGTGCGCACGAGAGGAGGGTGTCAATGGCATCGACTACGGTTTTCGTGCGTAGCTTGTTGACAATGAGGACGGATTTGGGGGAGATGCCGTCCGTGACGCGGCTAGCTTAGAGCATATTCAGCAAGGCTGAGCAGAGAACGGCACTAGGAGGATTTGGACGGAGCGTGGGGCAAACAGGGCAGGACCTGCTTGAGGCATCGCGAAAGGCAGGTTACACAGAAGCGGGTTACGTACGTTGCGTAAGACCTATATCTCGGGACTCCTCCAATGGATGTCCTGCCAGCCGCCGCGATTGGGGGTTGAGAGTGGCCGCGGAGAGTATGGGGCAGGCGGCGAGCGGGGACGCGAGAGGAGGATGCTCTGCATGAGGAAAAGACGGGAGAGAGAAGAGCGAGGGCCCTGGACATCGAGCGCAGTCACGAGAAGCGTGTTTTGGACGGGTTTACGGCCGTGCAATGGAGAACACGAAGGTTGTGGCGCACAATTGCAGGAAACGAGCGCGGGGATGGAGTTGGGACTTGTTTTGTGTCGAGGAAGCGCGACTGTTCTTGACAGAGCCGCAGGTGAATGCGCGAGGGCTAGAGCAGCAGCCGTGGATCGTTGTCGACGAAAGCTCAAGGAGGAAGAGAGCGGGCAAGAGCAGAGGAGGTCACCGGTTGAACCGAGTCGGCAAGTGTTTTCGAGCGCCGGGAACGTGACGATGACGACACCGTGCACACTTCCTCACCTGCGGACTTTGGAGGGCTACAAACAATCGAGGGATACATTTGCGTTCTACTGTACATCACACTTGAAATACACACAGTCATGGACCCCTACGCCTCCACATCCGCAAGCAACCCGAACATGCCGCCACGTGCCGCATTCCCCTTACCCGGCTTCACGCCCTTGCCTACACTCCCCGCCTCCGTCTTCCCCTTTTTATCCTTCGCCCGCCTCTGCGGCGGCAGCGCGTACGCCTCATCCAGCTCCTCTATGCATGCGGCCCACACATCTTCACTCGGCTCCCCGGCACCCAGCGCAATCCGTCCACTCAGCAACCCGTGGCACCGCACGCCCGAGAACCGTTTCCCGGGACTGCGCACCGTCGACGCCAGCAGCAGCACCTGCGCGAACTGCTCGATCGCGTCCAGCGCCGCAGATACCTGCGCCACAAGCTGCACATGCCGCTCCCCCACCGGCTCTCTCGCCCCTTCGTCTGCCGCAGCCTCGTCCACGCTCAGACACGCGAGCACAGCCCGCGCCTCCGCCTGCGTCCACCGCTCCGCCATGCGCTCCTTCGCCCCGCCGCTCTCCCGCGCCCGCGTGTCCATCCGCTGCACGACCCACCGCACGGTCAGCGCAGCCATGAAGTGCTCGTCTGGCAGCGCGGCAACGGACGGGACGTCCGCGCCTAGCGCCCGCAGGAGCAGCGTCCGACGCAGCGCGTCCGGCCACGCCTGCGGGGGGAGGCGCACGCCCGTTGAAGGGTCCCGCGGGGCTTCGAGAGAGATTTCCGCAAGAAATCCGCCAAGCGGGCGGACGGTGACCTCTTCGGGAGCGAGGCGGGTCCCGCGACGGACGTACTCGGTCACCGTCTTCAGCCGCACATTTGCTTGCGCTGACGAGGCTGTGGCTGCCTCGGCCTCCCCAGGGGCACCTTTCGCGCCGTTCGCGGGTGGATGCTGGGCTTCTGACCCGTCAAGCTCCTTTAAAGCGCCCCGCAGCCTAGCGAGCGGGTCCTCATCACCGCTCTCGTCCTCGTCTTCGTCCTCCTCCACGACATCGATGAGCTCGTCCTCGTCTTCTTCGTCTTCTTCGCCTTCTTCATCTGCATCCGGATCCACCGCAGACGGGAGGCCGATGCCTTCGTCGAGTGCTGCGTACGTCCACAGCCGGATCGGCCGCCCAACGCTCCGCAGCACGCACTCCTTGTCCGGATCTTCAAGGAACCTCCGCGGCCACATCGTCCCAGTTTGAACGCAGTCGAGGATGTGCGGGTCGAGTACACCGCCCCGGTACGCGGTGACGTACGAGTCCCGAATCTTCGCCAGCGGATCATCTTCTGCAAGAGTCTCCGGGTCGGCACCCTCCGTATCTGACTGCGCTTCCAGCTCCGCCACGCGCTCGTTCACCCGTCGTGAAAGGTTCACCAGGAGCGGACATGCTTCCGGCGTGTGCAGTGCGCACACGTCCGACGCCCACCGCAGTCCCTCGCCCTCCGCACCGTCCTCTGCCTTCGGGATCGCATACTGCAGTGTCGCTTCCGCGATCCGCTCGACGACTGCCTCCCGCTCCCCCGTTGCGAACGTGTCGGCGGGGCGCACAAGGAGCGCTGTCACCGCTGCGTCAATGAGGTCCATCACGCTCCCAATCTGCTTCCGCCCTCTCTTCTTCGCGCTCGCCGCACCGTTGCCAAACGCGGCGGAGAGGATGTTTGCGAGTGTACTCGCGACGCGGGTGATACGCTGAGAGAGCGTGAGCTGACGCTCAAAGAAGAGCCGCTCGAGGTTTTGGTGGCGGCCGCGCGACCGGATCTCTGCCGTCGTTGCAGGAGGGGGGCCGCTTCCGTCCGAGGAAGGTGTGACAGTGAAGTCGTTGCCGAGAAGCGCGCCGAGGAGCGGGAGGAGGGAAACAGGGATGTTGAGGTGGGTAGCGAGGACGGAGGGGGAGTAGACAGCAAAGGAGAGGGAGAGCTGCTGCTCATCTGCAGACTCTGTGGGCGAGGGGAGTGCAGATGGGGGCAAAATACCTCTGCCAGCGACGGTGGCTTGTCCTTGGAGCTGCCCCGCCTTTTGCTTCTTGCGGCCCTTGGATTTTTTCACAGTCTGGAACCCGTCCTCGTCAGGTTCTCCGTCCTCTGTGTCGCCTGCTACTGACGCCGAGTACACGCTGCCATCCATGTCCAGGTCAAGCGGAAATCTGGATGTGACAGTCCAGACCATCTCGTCGAGAGGGACATAGCCTTGGTAGCCTTCGGCGTTGAGTACGACAAAGTCGGAGTCGCGTCCGGCGACGTATGCACCAAGGCGTCCGGCAAGGGCGACGGCGAAGGGGTCGCCTTCCTGGTCGGCAAAGTGAAGGTGTAACCTTTTCTGAGGGGCGCCGGAGGATAAGTGGAGAAGGGTGTCGACACAGACGGAGTAAGCGAGGGGTGGGAGCATAGCCGTTTCACGAAGGAAGCGAGGGGCAGAACGGGCAGCGGAGGAGGTGCGGAAGAAAAGGAGGCCGGCCTGGATGTTGTTCTGGGTCATGCGTGAAACGAGGGTAGGAAACTTGAGAGCGGGGTAAGGACCTAGAAGGGTTGGGTATGAGTCGCAGCGGAAGGTGTGTGGTCGCCGTGGAGGTGGGGGTAGAGAGTGGACCAGCGAGGAACGCACCGTCGAAGACGAAGTGGACGTCGAGACCGACGTCGATCCATGCGCGGACTACGTGCTGTATGAGGCGACCGAAGGAGGGGTATTCTCCGCCATAAACCCATGGAAGTTCTGCACAATAGATGATTTCATAGATGAAGCTGGGGAGAAAGATGAGGGTAGGGACAGAGGGAAGGAGACGGAGGGCTCGGGAGAACTTACGACCAGGCGTCAACAACTATAGGGACTGGGGTGGAGGGAGGGTGGGTGAGAGAGAGGGACAGGGTGCGAGAGAGGAGGCTCTTGGACTCGCGGAGGTAGGTGGTGAGGCCATGGACACCCATACCAACGATGCATGCGAGGCGACCGGGAGAGAGAGGAAGAGGGCGAAGAGGGCGTGGGCTAGGCTCAGAAGGGGAGGCGAGGATACTGGAGGGTGCTGCAGCGGCGGTGCAGTCAATTCAGTGAGCGCAGTGAGTCGGACTCAGACTCGATCCTCACCAACGCTGACTCCCGCTCTCGGCTCTCGTTCCACTCAGCCATGACGTCGTCAGCTGATGTTTCTCCACAAACCCGCAAAAAAGCAATGACGGAAGTGGGATTCGAACCCACGCCCTTTCGGACTAGATAGACCTCAGTCCTGATTCTAGCGCCTTAGACCGCTCGGCCATTCCGCCTCGCCATGTCTGGTTTGCCACCAAGACCCCGTCCCGCAGACACTCTTTGGACGGGCGGGTAATCGGGCCGCTGATGGCATCCCCACTCGCCCTCCAGGCCGCTCTCCTCGTTCTCTTCCGGATCTGTATCCAGTCTGCCTTCCAAGTCGTCATCTGCTCTCGTCAATACATGTCTATATTTCTGACTTCAGAGTGCTATGCATTCCATCGTCAGCGTCCCCTCTCCTCTACCGCTCCAGTGTGACTGAGTTACGTCAACCCAGCTTTAAGCTCTCGTTCCGATCTCGTCTGTCCAACACAGTCTGATCACACATACCTCTTGGGGCTGCATTCGCGCCTTTTCCCTCCCCGTCTCTCTCGAGCCCCCACACCACACGTTCAATCTCCATGCGACTCATTAATACCACCACCTACGCAATCGTCGACTTTCCTGCTGAATTAAAGCGTCCTCCGTACGCCATCCTCTCTCACACATGGTCCGATTCCGGAGAGGTCTCGTTTAGCGACATGCAGGACCTCAAGAAGGCAAAGAAACACCCAGGCTGGCCCAAGGTAGAGGCCTTCTGCCGCGTCGCCCTCCATGATGACTTCCAATGGGCCTGGGACGACACTTGCTGCATCGATAAACGGAGCAGTTCCGAGCTCTCAGAGGCCATCAATTCCATGTACGCCTGGTACACCGCAGCCGCCAAGTGCTTTGCATACCTCCACGACGTCAACGAAGACGAAGACCCCGCCGATCCCGACTCCTCCTTTCGTAGCAGCCGCTGGTTTACCCGCGGGTGGACCCTCCAAGAGCTCATTGCCCCCCGCGTCGTCATCATCCTCTCCAAAAACTGGCGTCCAATAGGCACAAAGCGATCCCTCGACCGCATCATCCAAGACATCACTCATGTCAGCCGCAACATCCTCGCCCACAGAGACTTTCTCGAAGATGTCTCGGTAGCCCGTCGCATGTCGTGGGCCTCGCGCCGCGAGACACATCGTCTAGAAGATCGAGCCTACTCTCTCATGGGTTTGTTTGGAGTCAACATGCCAGTCATCTACGGCGAGGGCGATAGGGCATTCATCCGCCTCCAGCTCGAGATCATCCAGCAATCTCCCGATCACAGTATCTTTGCCTGGGGCAAGTTTACGCACGATTTCGAAACGTTGCACGACAACATACCCTCGCTCATTGATCGCTCTTCTCATTGGGCTTCCGAGTTCCGCGGCATTCTTGCGACGGCTCCGCAAGATTTTGAACACTCGGCAAGCATCCGCACCCTCTCTCTCGAAGAGTTCTCTCGTCGCGTCGACATTCAAATCCATGTCCCTGAGTACCAACGCACCAACTACGGCATCCTCATCCACCTTCCGCTCTACGAATATCCCTCCCAGAAGCACGGCCTCTGCCTCGCCGTCCTCGCATGCCAAGACGAGAAACAGAACCTCATCGCGCTCCTCCTCCAAGGCAGCGGTGGCAGCCCACGGCGGTTCCACGTCGGCATGAACCTCTACGGCATCCCCAACCTCGACCGCCACCCCTCCTTCCGCCGGATCGCCGTCCCGCCCAGGCCCCCGCCCTCTACGACCTCTCACAGACTGACTGCGCACTTCTGGCAGAACCTTGCGCTCCAGCGCATGTACATCCACGCGTACAACACCAACCCCCAGCGCAGCACGCGCGAGGGAGTCGAAGGCAAGCAGCTCCGCCTGCACCCCTTGCGCTCCGAGACCACGTCCTCCATGTCCTCCACGCGCCGCCCCGCCGCCGAGCGCATCTTCTTTGACTTTCCGGGGTACGCGCTCGCTCGACTCCGCCAGGCCGGCTTCCGCGTGTGTGGCTGGCCGCGCAACGCGCCGAACGGGCGCGCGGGGTGGACACCGATGAACTCGTGGACGTGCGTGGGCGCAGCGACATCGGCGGCACCGTCGCTCGAGCTGCGCGTGGAGCCCGCGCTAGAGCGCGAAGACTCGAAAACGGTCATTCGTCACGGCGCGCTTCTCTTCCGTGGGCGGAACGAGGCGGACTTTGTCGTCGTCGTCGGGGTGCTCGCCGACGGAGACTGGGAGGCGATGGTCATCTTCCGGGGGCGCGACGGGCTCCTTATGGACTGGACTTTGGACGACCACGACGTGGTCAAGGTCGTCTGGGAAGCGTCACATGGGCACTTCTTGAACTCCCGGGCGAACGTGCCGCGGCTTGAAGTAAGCGGGAAACAGAGGAGGGAGCCCGTTTTGACGTTCGGGGGCCAGCGTGGAAGCGGACGGGTGCGTCTCACATTTACGCCCTGGTCCGAGGAGACGGAGGGGGCTGGCGTGAAAGGCGCCAAACGGACACTCAAGTATACCGTAAGTGTGGAGGTAGACTATGGGCCGGATGCGAGAGTGTGGGCGTCGTCGAGTAGGGAAGATGAGAAACACTTGTCTAGTTTGAGCCACACCGGTGCCGCTCCTTGATCATGTCGCGTGGGGGTTTTGGAGGACAAAGTGTGCCAACAGGGCGGGTATGTTTTGTAATGCTTGTGATTAAAATGAACGGAATACTATATATACAGGAGGGCACAGTACATAGAGAGCAACGCTTGTCCCGCAGAGGTCCCTGAGGGCAGATGGGGTCGAACGAGACAGGGAGGAATATCACTCAACGAGTAAGGGCTCCAAGGGCGTCCGCACTGTGCTTGACTACTTTGATGAAGCGGATGATGGTTGGCAGCACCTGTGTCGAGTCAGGCGGGGAAAAGACATCGTCAAAAGACGTATTCAGTTCGAACCTGAAAGGATGAAACACAAGTGAACAATCGCATCCAGAAGGGACAAGGAGTGTGCGCGGACTCGTGCTCATTACAATAGGCGACGGGATCGTCGACATAGTGGCTGGCGTCGCATATAAACTTGACGGCTCGCTGGCCAGCGGCATGATTGTCTGCGAGCTCGTCTTTGGTGAGACCGTTGTTCCAAGGATGGGTTTTCAAGGATTCGCGGCTCTCGTCGAGGAGATCGTTTTCGCGAAAGATGAGGGCAGGGAAATAGGCAACGAGGGTGTCGGTCAGAGGATCGTGCGTGTTGGGGTCGTATACTCGCCAAAGATGCTGAATGTGCTGGTCGCGGAGAAACGATGAGGATAAATGGGGAAAGAGGAAGAAGGGCGACAAACCAGAAGAGACAATGCATGAACGAGTTGGCGGTAGATTTTGCGGTGAGAGGCGATGCGGGAGGGAGTCGAGATGGATGCGAGATGGTCTCTGTCGGCATCCTGAAGGAGGACGGCGAAGGGGTGATCTGGCTGGAGAACGAGGTGTATTGTGCGGGAGAGGTGATGACGGGCGGCTTCGAGGTGGGCGAGAAGGCGAAGGAGATTTGGGATCTGGTTGAGGAGAAAGGAGGGAAAGAGGATGTCGTGGATGGCGTGGATGACAAAGGGGAGAGGCGGGCACGCGTCGGGAAGGGTGTTAGACAAGGCGACGTGGGCCACGGTATCTACTCGGGGGGCGGTGAGTGGGCGGGCGGAGGGAGAGGGGCAGGGGCAGGGGGACGGACCGTAGGCGGCGCGGGAGAACGAGGGGTCGTCGTAGCTGGCGTCGGTGGCCGCTGCGAGCGTGCCGCACATTCTGTCGACCGGTGACGGGCGAGCCATGGGCGCGGTGGGCGGTGGGCGGCGTTAGGCAGCGTCGGCGGTGGCGACTGGCCAGACAGCCCGCGACGGGCGGGGCCTGGGGACGGTGGTGGGAAGAGAGGGGATACGCGGTCACGTGGGACGCGCGTTGTTGAACAAAGCAGGGCGACGTCGGCGGTTCTCACGGCCGTTAAACCTCGCCTGCTAGTAGGAACGTCAAGGCTCAAGGATCCCGCCCGCGTCGCGCTCCCTGCTCGTGTCCGACTCCGTCCTCGCACGTCCGACCCACGCCCCCGCCCTCGTCCTCGCCGTTCCCCGCGATGAGCGCACCCCGCCCCTTCCGAGAGCGCCTCCAGTCCAACTCCCCGGAGCCCGACCTCGCCCGTCCCACGACTCCCCTCCGCATCAACAAGCATGCCTCTCCTCAGCCGCAACAGGGCCTTTCCCCTCGCCCCCAGTCTGGTCTTCCCCAGGTGCAGGTCGCCCGCAGGACCAGCAACAGCTTCAAGCACGTCCGCGACAACAACCTCGTCACAAAGTCCCCCTTCCGCACCCTCATCCCCCAGGCTCTCACCGCCGCCTCCCCCCGGCGCGTCAGCGGCGAGAAGCGGCCCCGCCCGGACTCCATGCACACCCAGGCGGAGAACGACAAGCCCCTCGGCTTCAAGCGCAGGCAGTCCAAAGGCTTTCAGGGCCTCCTCCAGAAGGAGCCCGTCACAAAAAGCCCTTTCCGCAGGTCCTCCGACTTGACTTCCTCTTCCTCTTCGGACCCCCCTCCCGCCGCTCCCCCCAAGCTCAGGCCTAGGGCCGTCGCCACCCAGTCCGCCATTCCCGTCCCGTCCCCCATCCGCGGCGTTCTTTCCAACCCCCGGAAGATGCATGGTCCCCGCGGCGTTGGCAACAGACACCAGAAGCAGAAGACCGTGACATTCGACGAACGCTGCGAAGTATTGCAGCTCTCCGATAGAGACGACATCGAGGACGTATCCTACGACGACGAAGGGTACGGTTACGGCTTCACTTATCAGGACGTCCCCGACGACGACGAGGATCACGACGAACCTATGCTTCCGGAGTCAGACTACGATGGGAGCTTCCAGGTCGGGGATGACAGCATCACCGGCATGGTCGAGTCCATGTTAGAGGCAGCACGCCCCCACACTCCCCCAAACGCCGAGGACGAAGAGGACGTCGATCTCTTACCTCCTTCCCCGTCCCCAGCCAAGCCCCACCATGGTCCCCCTGCAGAAGGTCCGTCAAGCACCAGTTCACGTGAGTCACTCGATCGTGTCCTCTACCTGACCTTCTTGCCCAAACACCGCCTTAGATCCTCTCCCGGATCCGCACTCACCCTCACAGTTGAAGGACGAAGAAGCTCCCTTCGAAGAATCGTTCAGGTCCAATCGCTCCAACGACTCCCTCGACCCCGCCAACCTCTCAATAGGCCACTCGGAGGTCTCGGTCACCAACTTGGACAGCCATTCCCTGCTCGCAGACGCCAGCTTCGAAGGAGACGTACTCACAGGCGCCTCCTTTGCCCCGCTCGCCAATTCGTCCCCTCGCACGCGCACGCGCTCAGGCTCGGGCACGCCGCTCGACCGGTCATTTGAAGCCCGCTCCACGCCCTCTCTCACGCCATCGAGATTCAACTCTCCGCGTTCCGGGTCCGGCTCGCCGTTCCAACGACAACTGTTCAAGCCGGCGAGTACATCGAGTCTGGGCAGCTTCACCAACCGTCGTGCGAGCCCTCATTCCCCTATCACCCGGGAGGTCATTCAAGAGCGGTTGCTGCGGCGGAAGAGCGAGGAGGCCCTGACAGCTAGCCGCTCGCGCAGTGGCAGTCCGGCGCCGCCTCCAGCCGCCGCAACTTCCGCTCCCACTCCCTCTGTACCCGCGCCTGCACCCGCACCAGAGGAAGATGACCTGTCGAGAGAAGAAGACGAGGATGATGAAGAGTTCGAGGAGGCAGATATGACCCACGAGACTGAGCCAGAAGTAGGGGAAGCGCCCGCTCCATCCACCTTCCCTCTCATGGCCCGTGGTCACAACCCAACCCACGACGGCGTCCTGACCATCGACCCCGAGCCCCAGCCCATCGATCCCCCCCGTCCCACCGTCCTCGAACGCGCGGCGACAGTCGATGCTCCCGAAATGGACGCAAAGAAGGCTTTCGAGGGGCTTGACCTCGACTTCGAGCACGGCTTCGGGCTCGGCGAAGAGGGCATGAGCGTTAGTGCGGGCCTTGCGTCGCGCGCGAAACACAGTAGTATGCACCTTGGTGACGTCTCCGCCCTGGACAAGCTCATGGAAGACATGGCGCAGGGCGGTGGCGTCGGCGTCAGCGCCAACACGTCCGTCCTGTCCGAGGGCCAGTCATACGCGAGCTTGCGTGTCGAAGCGGTTACAGAGGGTGTCAAGGCTCAGACGTTCTCGCTCCCGAGCATAGAGCACGACGACGAGGGTATGGGGATCGACGTCAATATGGAGCCGTCCATGTCAAGCATCAAGATGCCGACCTTCCCTGCCGCCGCCTCCAGCCCCTCCCCGCCGCCGCCTCCACCCCCCAAGGACGCGATCCGCACGAGGGACGAGCTCATCAAGGCAAAGCGCCGCGAGATCCGCGAGATAGAGGAGGACGACTTCGAGGCCGAGATGCTCATGTCGCGTCCTGGCCGACGGCCATATTCGCGCAACCCCGATGCAGACGACATCTATGCGACAAAACCCACGCCGGCTCAACTGCGCGCGGCGGGTGTTCAAGAAGAGGACGACGACCTCCTCGGCGTTACTGCGTTCCGCTCCAAGGACGCGCCCCTAGCAGAGACGATCAACCGTGAGCTCAAGAAGCGGGAGAACGTCAAGCGGAGCGTGAGTGCAGCGTCTCGTCCTAGTCATCGTGGCTAGAGTTAATTGCGCCCTGTTACTAGAAATATCAAGTGCGCGAACACACAGAGACCATATACGCGTCTGCAGACGCAGGCAGATCGACTCCGGGTAGTAGCGATGACGCAAGCCAGAAGGCCTGGCGATCTATTCGACGGCCCTCGGATATGGTTAGTTGTTTCTAACCATTCAGAGCGAGATCGGGCTCATCCACTGTAATCGTTGTAGAATGAGTACTCCAAGCAGCTTCGTGATCTTCGGGAACAACAAAAGACAGGGAAAGCACACGGCAAAGTCTTCGTTAGGGGTGCGCTCTCATCGTCCTGTGCGAAAACCTGATCACTAACGTCGATTCATCTAGTGGTCGGACTGAGGAACCTCCAGGTGCCGATTCCAGAAGAGGCGACCAAGGTCACGGTGACGCTAAATAACGGCATTCACTTCGTGACCACCCCCGAAGCACTCCTCGGCCGCGACTGTACCATCGATCAAGAGTTCGAGCTGTGTGTATCAACTCTGATGCCTTTTCCGCAGTGACTGACACCTTCCTAGCATTGAACACAGTAAGCTCGAGTTCACGCTCACTATCAAGGTCAAGAAGGACTCGCACATTATCGCGCAAGCCAAGGCTTGCCAGCCGCCGTCCGTGCCCAGACCTCAACCTCAACCGCTGCCTCCGCCTGCCTCGAAGGGCGCGCATTCGAAGAGCGGTGGTGGCATGCGCAGTTTCCTCGGTCTTGGCTCACCAAAGAAACCTAAGACCATCTCGCGAGAAGCTTCGCCAGCTCCGCCGCCAGCTCCACCGCCCTCGAACTTCAAGATGCCGGAGAACCTGGCACGGTATCTCAAGCCCGACGGCTCGCTCGCGCGCACGCTTGTGGAGTTCAATCGCATCTCCTCGCAATGCGACACGCGCCTGCTGGAGACTGCGTACCCCCTCGTTGCGCAGAAGAACGAGCTCCCGGGCGCGAAGCAGTCGCAGCTCACCATTGGCGAGATCGTCTTGCAGGTGTTCCGGCTCCCTCCGCTCCCTGGCATCCCCACAGATCAGCTCCCCCAAAGCCTCGAGGAGTGTCATCGCGGCCTGACACACACACGCTGGCACAAGTCGTGCTACATGCAGGGGACGCTGACCCAGATTGGTGGCGACTGCACCGTCAGTGTTATCCTGCTAGACTTTTGTGTGCGCCTCAACGCTAACCTTGGCTTGTCCTAGACATGGAGACGGCGACATTTACGTATCATTGGCTGCAGTCTAGTAGCTTACAATGACGTTACGCGCCGGGCCATTTCTAGCATCGACCTGCGTAAGGCGACGAAGATCGAGGACGAGAGCGCTCCCGTCCGTAGCCCGGGGTCATCAGCCTTCCACGGTTACGACGACGACGACCCATACGGCGTCGGCAGCGTAGAACGTTCGTTCCGGTTGGAATTCGGCTCCGAGCAAATCAAGTTCTACGCCGATACCGATCCGGAGAAGGAGGACTGGTAAGTCTCGCGTGCTTCATTTCACAGTCGCTGGGTGCTTAACGCGGTAATCTCTCAGGCTCAAGATCCTCTCCGCCATGATTGGGCGTATCCCGCCGAATCCTCTCTGGGCAGAGTTGGTCTTCCAGCGCCAGGAGGAGGCGCGGACAGCCCACGCCGTTATGATATCTACTCCGAGACCTGCCGGTATACGATAGACACTTTTCCGTTTGACTCTTTGTTTTCCCTGTGTTTTCTCTCACCCTCCTTCCTCGTCCAGCTACTTTCGTTTTTGTATGTCTACGCTATCTCCTTTCCACTATTGTCGCTCGTTCTTGCGATTACAACGAAGTTCTCACCTATGTACTTATGTACCATGATGAATGCATGTTTTATGACACTCAGCGCTGAGAGTGAGTAACATTTGGCCTCAATCGGCTAAACAAACGACGGGATTCCTTCCGCTCACAGTTCAACTTGGCGTGAGTACGTGAAGAGAATGGGGGATACCTTTCCTTCGCCAAGTAGGGGAACTCATTGCTGGAGGTATGGGGCCCACAGTGACCGCACGAGCGAAGGCACTATAGTGTAGTGGTTTATCACTTGGGATTTTGACCGAGGCAGGGACGTGCCCGTTCCCGTGCATGTTCTTGTCTCCCTCCTTCCCATAACCCAGGTTCGAACCCTGGTAGTGCCTTTTTGCCTTTCACTAAAAACCCTAAATTTACGAGAGTAGCATACTACAACATCACGAATGCTGGCACACGAATGAACCCCGTAACATGTGTATGCAATGCATTGAATACCGGTTGCATTCCTACACGATTAATTCAGCCATGATACCGCCTTTAACCATGTTCCATCCCATTTGCTCATACGTCCACCCAAACACAGTCGCGTCGTCGCTGTACGAGTGATACCGTAAGAGGGAGCGGTGGTTTCCGGGCTTCTTGTGGATCATGTCTATGTCCTTCATTTCATCGTCTGTCAAATCCACCAACTGTATCACATAGATCAGCAACCATCGCGATATGAGACTTTTCGGCGTACGGTGATATTCTGCCTAATGCGCTCCGGATTCTCGCTCTTCGGAATGACGATTGTCCCCCGCTTGACCCCCCAGCTAAGTCCAACCTGGCCCGGGGTGGTCCCATGGCTCTCTGCGATGCGTACGACGTCGGGATCGTTCAGGAAAACCGGCTTTCCGTCGTATTCCTTTGGTCGACCTATGTTTGCTTCGTGAGTATCCAAATCCCCACTATATCTTCGCATCACGCACCAAGAGGGGAGTATGCAGTGAGAACGATGCCCTTGTCCTCACAGTACCGCTTGAGTTCAGTAGAGGGAAGGCACGGGTGAACCTCGACCTGATTTGTAGCAGGGACGATGGATGCGTCTTTGAGCAGGATTTCCAAGTTCTTGACAGAGAAATTCGACACGCCGATGGAGCGCACTTTGCCTGTCCCCAGGAGTTTCTCCATCTCCTTCCACGTTTCGACGAATGTCGGACTCTGGCCGTAGGGAACAGGTTTCCCATCGACGGACGCCTGCGGCCAGTGCATGAGATAGAGGTCGACGTAAGTGAGCTCAAGCTTGTCCAGAGATTCTTGGAGCGATTCCGCCACACGATGGTGATCCCCGTTAGGCAGCTTCGTAGTAACGAAGATCTCCTCTCGTGGGAGCCCAGATTCGTGAATGGCCTTTCCAACAGCCTGCTCATTGAAGTATCCGGAAGCCTGTAGGGCATCAAGTGAGAGAGATACGGGGAGAAAGGTCGCTCAAGATTTACCGTGTCGATATGTCTGTATCCCACCTTTTTGCAACATGCTTAGACAAAAGACTTGACTTGAAGGATGTCGGATTCGACGTACTTCTAGAGCGGTTTTACACATTTGCTCTACTTTCTCCCCTTCACCCGACGGTCCCATCCAGCATCTGTCGAGGAGAAGGTGATAGAGTTAACGATGGCCCATATTTTATCTGCCGCACGCGCAGATCGCTTGACCGGGTCTGTTGGGGTCATGTTGCCGGCCCAATAAGTGAACACGCACCCCATACCGACCGAGGGCATCATATAGCCTGTGTTGAGTTTGAAGCTCGGGATATCTGCTGCCATCGTGATATGCGGCTATGTGGGAGGAAGGTGGGTGTGACTTTGTAGCTTGGGTGGCCTATATAGAGGCCACTAGAAGGGAGCTCGCGGCTCTTCAAGTTGTGAGCTATTTCAGTTTTCAGTTGAAAGCGGACCGGTAAACTCAAGGTTTGGGCCACCTGACGGGACGATGCCGGATCGGCTTGGGGGTTAGGGGCTACAGAGACAAGCTCGTAGTCTATTGTCACCGACTGTCAGTTCTGCGGCTGCGGGAGGTGGACACGGGGCGTTTGCATGGTCGGGTTGCAACCTGCAGTTGCGACTTCAACGTCAACGGAGTCCCGCCGGGCCGCGCACCAATTTTGGAAAGGCGCTCGACAAGTGCCGACCACGACCGTTTGTTGGATGCTGCTCTTTGGGCCCTTCATATGGGACTCCCATAAACTTCAAATATCGCTCCGGTTGGGGAACACAGTGCGGCTGTGATGAATAATTTAGAATGAGGTGGTCAACAGCACGTACTCTAGGGTCCGCCGTTCTTCGCCCCAACGCCACACCAAGTTCGCGCTCTTCCGAACTTTACTCAACGCTCAGCGCCGCTCTCCCAACGGATGTCTAGCTCGTATATGTCCGTCTGCTCCCCTTCACGAGAGCATGGATAGCTAAACGACAGCCGCACACGTGCTTCCCCGTTCTCAAAGGTCGCCCTCCCCGACTTCCACGATTGCACGAACATCGACTTTTCTGGAATAATGTCCCATGTCGTCTTGCCAGGCATCAGCGCCCAAGCATTCAAAGCCGATAGATGAGGCCTCCGATCGGTAGCGGCACTTGCGCCGGAATCAGTATGGAATCGTACAGTGGCCCACAGCTGTGCGGCCTGTATTGAGTTCATCCGAGCGTCGAGCGAACACACGCCTACATGGACTGTGAATCCCTCTGCTCCGCTGACGAACGGCATCTTATGGCAATCCCCTGGGTGCTTCAGCCTGATTCCATCTCTACGAAGAGAGGATACCTGGGAGCCTCCCAGCCTCCGGAGGTGCTCTAGGCTCTTCTGGGAGAGTACGATCGTGCACGGAGGCTCGAAGAAAACCATTGAAGACGTGCGCGACGACTCGGTGGTAGACGCTGGCCGGCCGTTGGTAATGCCCCGCTGCCCTGAAAACCTCGTATTCGGATCCGCATGGATGTGAACTTGGAGCAAAATCGGTGGTGGCCACATTGGAGGGACGTCACGGTCTGGCGTCATGTGCAAGTCAGGGATGCATCTGAATCCTAGGTGCGCGCCCCGATAGTAATAATTCCGCCGCCCCCCACGTGCGATATACCCCCCGACGAAATACGTGTTCCTCGTGCTTGGATGAATACGTAGGTAGAGCGCGATGATTCGACGCTGATTGTCATGGCAAGCGAGGAGCGCGAATGCCGCAGCCACCATATGCGTGTGAAGAATTGGGACGAGCGGGACCGTCGTACGGATTCCGTAGCTTGTAGACATGTACTCGGGCATGGTCTCCCGTACACCAAGGACGGCCGCAAGTTCGCTCTGCGCAATCGGTCGAAGGTCTGCGCACCCTGCGAATTCGGCGGGAGAGGGGGCGAGGAGTGACTCGGCCTGCGCATGGGGTGCATAGTCGTGTTCCTGTGCGCTCTCCACGAACACGCCACTTTGGTGGTCTTCGAGTATGCGTCCCCAGGCAAAGATGGTTTGGTCTGGACACTTCTTCAGAATCTCCTCTTGCAACCGCACAAACGCGTGTCGGCCTTCTCCATAGATGGTAGGCATGTACACGTCGAAGATGCCCATCAGAGCGTACGCCTCGTCCTCGATCCGGGTCGTCTTCCGCTTGGACGCCCACGACATGCGACATGCGATGCTAACGTCGTCGAGCTTGCGGCGGTGCGTGAGTACGAGGTGATCGACGCCCGTGATGCGCTCGATAAGGGTCGCGAGGAGGCGCTTGGGACCGATGGGCGACCAGTCCTGGGCGAGGAAGATGACGGAGTGCGGTGCGATGAGCTCTTGGAGGGTCCAACCGCGGGAGAACCAGACGCTTGTCCGGAACGCTGAGTGGGGTGCGTTCGGGTCCTCGCCGCCGGGCACGTCGTGGAGATAGGCGTAGCACATGGAAGCGCCTTCATACCAGGTATACATGGAGTTGATTGCTTCTGATAGCTCGGTGCTGTTAGCCTGGTCGATGCAGCAGGTGTCCACCCACAGCCAGCGGAAACCATGACGGCGTGCCAGTTTGCACGCGTTCTTTATCTTGAGAGCCGGTCGGCGAAGGGCCCTACTGCGGGCCTGATGCGCTGTCTTGGAAGCCCAGGTGCCTCCGGAGGTCCATACACGGGTATCCAGGAATGCTTGCTCGTCGCCACCCCATACATGAGACAGAATTGCGTAGGAGACCTCGGTGGGCTTAGCGAACCACTTCAATTGAATGTTCTCCGTGTTGAGTAGCCACATCGATATCTGTTGGACCACAGAATACATGAGCGACAGCATCATAGAGCCGACAGTGAGATGCATACGAAGGCAAGGAGGGGAAACAGGATATTCTCCTAGGGCAAAGCGTAGTGGGGGCAGCCTGACGACGGTTAGCCGCCGTATTCCCTTCGACGCTACAAACTTTATAGAGGTCTCACGTAAAAGGTACCGAAACAATTGGAGCTGCAAGAAGTAGACCTTATGTTTACAAGCTTTGTGGTTTCCTATCTCTGAAGGCATCGGGCACCGAGACCATGCCGTCTTGTCTTGGAAGTCCGAGAGCGGAACTGCGGCTTCTAAACAGAAAGTGCGTCATGGTGCTGTACTATTTGACGTGGAGAAGTGGAATTCTGTCAATTACATATAGAAATAGAATATCAGCGGGTCATGTTCATCCTGTAATTTTTAGAATGCAAGTGCTTACGAACGGAGGGGGCGAAGCAGCGCCGACGCCGGAATTAAGTTCCGACAGTCAGGAGAGTTGAGGCACGGTGCACGAGACTAAAGCCTGTGACTACAACCTGCGTCAAGACCGTACGTGAGATAGGAACAAAGAAGGTGGCCCGTTTACAGCCATTGTAGCTGCACCTACAGCACATGGATGATCCGTAGTCCGAGTCAACATAGAGAACGCTACCCAGCTGTGTCAGACGTCTAGGTTTCGAAGGGTTTCAAGTACACCCTAGACGCCAGGGTAGTAGGGTGTCTATGAGGTTATTCCTGTGTACATGCACAAAAGATGTCCGAGGTTCCAACCGCGCACTACAAGGTTGAAGTGACGAGTGACGCGGAAGTAAGGCTTTAGGGCCGGTCCCACGCCTAAGCGCTGCGCTAACCTGTTAAGTACTTGCCAACGTCAGGCTATCGGCCCAAGCACTGGTCGAGGACGGAGGGAGAGGGTGAAAGGAATACTAGTAGTAATCTAAGATTGGCCAGGCTTCCCTCAAACAACGTACTAGATTTACAGCATCGGAGACACTTCCTCGGCGCAACGTCAGAGGGGTACTATAAGAGTCGATCAAAGGGCTACAATAAGCTACTAATCGCGGTGGCGGTGGTCATCGTACTCGTCCGGCGACTCCGCCTCCGCAGGGGCATCTCTCCTTCCAGGTAAACACCATCGTACCGAATGTCCAGTTCGTACACGTCCGTCTGCTCCCCCGCCGCCGAGTCCGGATAGCTGAATGTCAATACCACGTTCGCGTCCCGCGTCCCAAACTTCGCTCGCGCCGACTTCCACGTCTGCACGTACATCGACTCGTCCGGGACCACTCGCGCCTTCCTCGCCGCCACCGCTGCCGCCAGCGACGTCCGCTCGGGGAGCGCAGACTCGATGTCGCGCTCGAATCGCACCGTCGCCCACAGCTGTGCGGCCTGCAACGATCCCCCGCCCTTCGCAGGGCACACACCCAGGTGGACCGTGAACGGATTGTACCCCACGAACCGCACGCAGCGCACGTCGCCCGGGTTCTCGAGCCTGATCCCCTCCACGAGCGCCGCGGGCGCCGCGAAGCCCAGCCGCTGGAGGCGCCTAACGCTCCGCCGCGAGAGCACGACCGTACACGGGGGCTCAAAGAAGACCATCGAGGACGTACGCGAGGACTCGATCGTCGACACCGGTCGTTCGCTCGCAACGCTCCGCCGCCGCGCGGCGCGGCTCTCCGGCTCGGCGTGGACGTGGACCTCCCGCATTGCTGGCACACCGCCACACACGCGCACGGGCGCGCGCGCGGGAGTCGTGCCGGATTTGGGTAGGTTGGGGAGTGGGACATGCGCACCGCGGTAGTAGTGATTTCGCCGGCCGCCGCGCGCGATGTACCCGCCGACAAAGTACTGGCTCCCGACGCCCGGGTGCGAGCGGAGGTAGAGCGCGACGAGGCGGCCGCGGTCGTCCTGGCACGCGAGGAGCGCGAGGGCGGCGTCCACGGTGGAGGTGTGCGCGATGGAGACGATCGGGAGCGTCGTGCGCACACCGTAGCCCGTGGGGTTGTACTCGGGCATGCTCTCGCGCAGGCCGAGTCGGGTCGCGAAGTCGCGCTGGGGGACCGGGCGGAGGTCCGCGCAGCCTGCAAACTCGGCCGGGGACGGAGCGAGGAGCGACTGGGCGCGGGCTTGTGGCGCGTAGTCGTGCTCCCGCGCGCACTCGACGAATGTTCCGCCGCGGTGGTCCTCGAGGACGGGTCCCCAGGCAAAGATGGTCTGGTCGGGGCACTTCTTCAGAATCTCCTCTTGCAGGCGTACAAATGCGTGCCGGCCCTCTCCGTAGATGGTGGACATGTACACGCCGAAGATGCCCATCAGAGCGTATGCCTCGTCCTCGATACGGGTGGTCTTCCGCTTGGCTGCCCATGACATGCGACATGCGACGCTGACGTCGTCGAGCCTGCGGCGGTGCGTGAGTACGAGGTGATCAACGCCTGTGATGCGCTCGATGAGTGTCGCGAGGAGGCGCTTGGGACCGATGGGCGACCAGTCCTGGGCGAGGAAGATAACGGAGTGGGGTGCGATGAGCTCCTGGAGGGTCCAGCCGCGGGAGAACCAGACGCTGGTCCGGAATGCTGAGTGGGGTGCGTTCGGATCCTCGCCGCTGGGGACATCGTGGAGGTAGGCGTAGCACATGGCGGAGCCCTCGTACCAAGCGTACATGGAGTTGATGGCCTCGGACAGTTCGGCGCTGTTGGCCTTGTCAATGCAGCAGGTGTCGACCCACAGCCAACGGAAGCCGTCGTGACGTGCGCGGGCGCACGCGCTCTTGATCTTCAGTGACGGCCGGCGGAGTGCCCTATCACGCGCCCGGCGCAGCGTCTTGGTCGCTGGCCGGGCATTGCTGGCCGGGCACTTGGGTACGTCCTGGAAGGGCTGTTCGTTGTGGCCCCAAACGTGGGAGAGGATCGCATAGGAGACTTCAGATGGCGTGCCAAACCACTTCAGCTGTATGTTTTCCGTATCGAGCAGCCACATCTTTGAAGCCGCGTGAGCGACGGCGCGGTTCCCAGGCGCGGGTAGGGGACTCTACTCACAGCGGAGCTTTGTGGGTAAAAGTGGCGCTGCAGTGGGTGGCGAGGATCGTTGGCGATACGGAAATTGCGGCCACGTTGATTATCCCTGGGGATTTAAGGGGACGCCACTATGCGGACATGGGGGGCTGTGGAGGAAAGAAAGGGGACGACGGGCATTTCTGAAGGGTCTAATACGTGGACTGCTTTTGCACATCAGGGCTTCGAGCTCGCTTCTAGATTATCTATTCTGTGAGAGCCCGACGTCAATCGGAGTCACTGGTCCCGAAAGCTGCGACTGACTTACCCACACGAATAGATATTCTGGAAGTATAGCATTAGTATGATTGAACTGATGATTATCGCCTGGAATACACGGCCGAGTCACGCCTCGAGGCAGCGGCTCCGAGTTCGAAGCAGAGGGAGCACGGCCCGCGAAAGGGCGTAGTGCGGCTGGAAGTGTGCGTGACCGCGTCAGGACAATGCCACAACAAAAACGGACAAGCGACGCACCCACGGTTGACGGGTCCCGAGACACCGGAGGTGGCCGAGGACAGGAATGTGGGCTCGAGCGCAGACAGGCGGGACGGGAACCCCAAGTGGCTCGCATTACCAATAAAATATATACCTAAACACACAGCGGGAGCAGCGCGGGGTGCAGGGGCGCCGATGATCGTCGGGGTGGCGCTCTATGTACATGCAGCAGGAGGATATGGAGAGAGATGGGGAGGTATACAGTGCGGACGACGGCAAGACGGGCTATGGTATGTAGCATCCGAGCGGGCGTTGGGGGGGGGAGGAGGGGAAATTCTACACCGCGATAATTATGGCAGGGGGGCGGGAGGGTGATATCGACACAGCATCGGGTAACGAGAAAGCCAGAGAGAGAGATCCGCGAGAGAGGAGAAAAGAGACGACGCACAACCCGACCTCCGCCTACTCGTCCATGCACCAGATCTCGAGACGGCCCTCAGGGCGGCCCTTGGCGTTGTGCCGGGCGGTCTCGATCGCGAGCTCGTAGTCCATCTCGTCGCGGAGGGTGACCTTGCCGCCGTCCTCGTCCTTGAACTTCATGCCGAGCGCCCCGACGACGACGCCGAACTTGCGGCTCACCATCTCGACAAACTCCTCGTACGGGGTCTCGGGGAGGAGTGCCATCCCGCGCACGTCCTCGCGGTAGTAGAGCTTCACGCGGATCTTGACCATCTCGAAGAAGTCCTCGTATTCGCCGCTCACGTACCCCTCTTCTTCCTCCTCGTACCCGCCGTAGAAGCTGCTCGCGGCGCGCGATCCCACAGACCGGCTCGTCGTCCCACGGCGCGTCAGCTTCCGCCGCACGCTCCCACCGCTCAGGCTGCCACCATAGCTGCTCGGGGGCGCCGACGGCCGCCCGTTATTCCTGCCCACGCCCTTTGCCCAGTTCGCGACACGCCCCTCCGCACTCGGCAGTGGAGGCACCTCAGGCGCCGCCTCCTCGCCAGTGTAACCTTCGAGGTAGTCGTCGTAGAACTCGGTCATGCGCGCGCCGCCGGCCTGTTGTGGGGGCGCCATGGGGCCAGGGCCGGTAGGTGACGCGCCCTTGCGGATGCTGAGGCCGCGCGTGGGGCCGTTGAGGCCGGCAGCGACAGGTGGGCCACCACGGCCCATGCCGCCCGACGTCGCACTCCGGGAGAGGCCAGGGCCGCCGGGCGCGGTGGGGGACATCTTGGGTGGCGTCTGAGGTGGGGGCGCACCGGCAGCGCCACGGATGCGCTCGCGGGCATCGGCGGGGACGGCGATCGTCGTCTTGGCGCGCTGGAGGGCGGGGGGCTTGGGGTCGTCGCCGTTCATGGGCTTGGGAACGGACACGCTGGGGGCGGCGACGGTTGCAGAGCGGCTGAGGGAGGCGTTGGGGCCTTCATCGAGGAAGATGCCGGCGGGGGTGATGCCCTGCTTGAGGCGGGCGACGCCGGTGAACTCTGTGTAGAGGTCGTTGGTGGACTCGGCGGCGACGAGCCTGGCCTTGCCGAGGAAGTCGCGGGTCTTGGAGTTTTCAAGCTTCTTCTGGGCTGGGCGGTAGAGGACACCGACGGGCTGGGGGACGCTTAGGCAGGGGAGAGAGGATCAAGTGCAAAGGTAGACTCACGATACTGAAGACGGTGTAACCTTCGCCCCGATCCTGGATGGCGTCGTCGATAACGCCATGCTCCTCGGTGGCCTTTTCACGCTGAGCGTCCTGCATGTCTGCAATGCCCTCCTGTACGGACATATCATTGATCAGCGCCGCGCTGATGAGTGGCACCGGAAGGTGATCTGACCTGCGCGTTGCCCATGTAGATCTGAGTGAGGCCACGGTTGAAGAGGACCTCGGCAGAGTAGAGCTTGAACTTGAGGCCGAGCTGCTCATAGTTGATGAACTGGTTGCCGCGGAGGTAGAGGAGGGCGGAGGAAAAGTCGTTGAAGGCGGCATCGTAGCGCTGGAGGAGGAAGTTGGAGACGCCGCCTTGGAAGTATCTGGAAGAAACGGGTCAGCATGGTGGGTTGGAGCCGGTGTTTGAGGAAAATGATGGTTTGGGAGGGATGGCAAACGATCGGAGCGAGTGGGAATGCGATGCGCGAGCGCATCAGGAGGAGGGGATGGATCGGTAGCTATGTGAAGCGCTGGAGACAAGACAAGTCTGAGCGGGGGGTGGCTCGTGAAGAGGGGGTGTGATGGTCATTTCCGAGGGCGGCGTCCGGAGAGTGGAGGCGACGGATCCAGAGTGCTGGGGTCATTGCGAGGGCGCTAAGCGGGGTGCGGTCGTCAAGCGGGCGAGGAGGCGTGGAGGGCAGAGGGCGGATTGTCCGGGAGTCGGACGGGGCAGGATGAGACGAGAGGGGTACAATGCACGAGGGCGGGGCGTAGGAAGGGAAGAAGTGCGGGAGGGGAGGAGACGAGAATAGAGGTAGGAGGACCAAATATAGGCTGGAGCCACGGCGTGCGATGTGGGAGGTTGTAGGACAAGGGAGGGGAGGGAAGGAGAGGAGTGGGAAGGGGGAAGAGTGGGGCAGGGTGGGTAGGCGAAGGTGGAGACTGAGACTCACGCGACGGCAAGGTACTGGTCGAGCTCTGTGGCAGCGGTAAACTGCTCTACGGCGGCTTCGTGCTCGCCAAGGGTGGCATAGATGAGGCCGATGTTGGTGAGGATCTTGGAAGAGTCAGCGATCTGGGAAAAGAGCTCCAAGCTCTTTTCAAAGTCCTCTGCGTCGTAGGCCTGGAGGGCAGCGGCCCAGGTTTCGAGTTCAGCCTTGAGAGACATGGTGGAGTGTGCGGAGGTAGAGAGATGGGGCGATTAGAGAGGGATAAAGGATGAGTAGACGCTAGCGTGGGAGGTCGTGAGCGGGAGCGTGCCGGACGCGGTTGTGGCCAAAGGAAGGGCGGGGTGGCTGCGGGAGCAAGAAAGAGGAGGTGGACGAAGAAGAAGAAGAGGAGAACGAGAAAGACGAAAGAAGAATAGAGCGAGAACCGCCCAGAGCTCGCCCTAATGACTGCCCGACCGTCCCCTCCCCAGCGCCTATCTGCGACTGGACAGGGCCAGTCCGCTCCCGGCCGGCCCAATCACCGCCCGTCGCCATGGCCCCCCGCCGCCCGTAGCCTGCCTCATTTGGCAGTCCGGCGGCGTGCGACGTTGCGGCCGTCGGCGACGTCATCCCCCGTGGCCTTGCGTCTGTCTTGTCACGACTCTTGTCCAAGTCCTCTGCGTTGTCGGACAGGACGCCGATCCGTGCCCTCTTGCACGCGCCGTGGCCGGTGATGAGAGGGAGGCCAGACAGGCCGAGCGAGAGTGATCCGCCATCTGCGCCGCCCCATCCTGCCTTGGCCGCGACTTCATCACGTCGCCCGCTCTCTCGGAATCGCCAGCCCAGCTTACGCACTGCTTCTCCTGCAAATCTCTCCCCCCGTCCCCGTCCCCGTCCCTCCCACGGCCCTCTCTTCCTCCCAACCTCTCTCGGCCCGCCCGTCCCATGTCCTCCCGCTTGTCATCTTCAACACTTCTTGTCATCTCCATCTCCTTGGCTCCCTGTTTGCATCCACCTCCTCTCCCTCCGTTCACATGCCCTCCTCTTATCTTCCGACGTCCCCTCTCACCTATGTCGCCGCCTTTCGGTACTCCCCGGTCGGTATAGCACCCACACCCCGTCCCGCTCGTCGTCATTCCAAATACCGCCCCCACCTCTCTCTCCTGTCCATCCCCATGCGCACCACATCCCACGTCCCTTATCGCCTCCACGACCCTCCCATCCTCTTCTATTCCATCCGAACGACCCTTCGTACGATCCTGTGCCCATTCCCTCCTCCAATTATTATACCCTCTCAACCTCTCCTCGTCTACCGCACCAACCGTACATCCGCCCGCGAAACTGCTCGCGCCGGATGCTTCCTCCCGCCCGTGCTGTGCTCCATCAGGAACACTTTCCAGCGCAATATCCACCGTCTGCTAGCTGCGGACAGACCGTACGGCAGGAACGCCTCCTCTGTCGTTGCATCACGTCTCGACTCTCCCAGCTGCGCACGTTTACGACCGTAGCCGTACTGCGTTCCGCTTCCGCTGCCGCTTACGCCCCGTTTTTCGCGCGTCCACCGTCTCAAACTGCGCATGCGCTTATATACAGCCTTCCAGCTACCCTGAACAGGGCCGTCGTTGAATCGCACTCGCCTCTCATAAGTAGGACGCGAGAGCCCTGCCGTGCTTACGCTACTTTCTCAAAGCAGCTTATTCCACTGCATCTATGGGCGCTACCGCTTCAGCATCAGCCCGTCTATGGCAGGACCGGCCATCTAAGATCTTTCACCCTGGCTCAATCGGCGTATATTCCTACTACATAGCCCTTTCTACTGTGCCGATACACCTCGTCTCGCAGCCTAACCGTACGCTCCCCAAAGCTTATTGCATTGTAGATGTCGCGGTCACGTGGGCGTAATTGCCGGCATAAATTGCCATTCGCGACGCGCCACGCTCCCGCCACCCGCGACTCGCTCTTCTCTCCTCTCCTGACCGAGCACGCTATTTCTGTCCGCACCCCCGCTTGGCCGAACGTAAGTCGTTTCCGCAGACGTGGGCTCTCTAGCAGCCACTCATGTCACTCTCGCAGCGTCGTCATGACAAGTCCCACGTCGCTCACGCACGCCACTCGTTCCCGAAACGAGTCGCTAGTCCACACAGACTATGCAAAGTCTTCAAGGGAGCTCATCGACATTGTCGCTCTCCTGCGCTCTCTCGGGCACGTCCACATCCTCTCCGCTCGCGCCCCGCGTTGCTGACGCGACGCCACACATAGCGCCCACATGGACCTCGAGCTCCCCCGCATTGTCGTCATCGGGAACCAGAGCGCCGGAAAATCCAGCCTCGTAGAGGCCATCTCCGGAGTACGCCTCATACCTCGCTCCTAGTCGCTTCCACTGACCCCCCGCCGCCCTGCAGATCAGCGTCCCGCGCGACGCTGGCACCTGCACACGCTGTCCGATGGAGTGCCGTCTCTCCCGCTCTTCTGGGTCCTGGTCATGCCAGATCAAGATCCGTTGGGAGTACGCCGCCACAGGCAGCCGCCGCTCGGACGTCGAAGAGGTCAACTTTGGCGACCGTCTTCACGACAAGCGTGCCGTCGAGCTCGCCCTCCGCCAGGCCCAGGCCGCTGTCCTCAATCGCGACGCCGGTGTGCCCTTGGAAGCATTCCTGCAGATGGACGAGCGCGCGCTCAAGGCCAGAGCTGCCATCAAGGGTTCCGGCGGGCCCGCGCCGTTCTCGCGGAACGTGGTCTGTGTCGAGCTGGCCGGCCCAGAGCTTACCGACTTGTCTTTCGTCGACTTGCCTGGTGAGCGTCCAAGTCCCCCTTTTAACACTTCCCTCGCTGAACCACCCACTAGGAATCGTACAGAACGCAGATGACGACGTCGTTCAGCTCGTCGAAGACCTCGTCAAGTCCTACATCTCCGGCGACAAGAGCCTCATCCTCGTCACCCTCCCCGTGAGCGGTGAGCGCCCTCGTCTCATGTCCTCCTCAGAGATCCTTACGCTCCCATAGACGACATTGAGAACCAAAAGGCGGCCCGTCTCGCAAAGCAAGTCGACCCCACCGGCTCTCGCACCATCGGTGTCCTCACCAAGCCCGACACTCTCACCCAGGGATCCACAAAGGCCCGCGCGCTCTGGCTCGACATCCTCGAGGGCCGCCGCCACGCCCTCCGCCACGGCTACTACTGCACGCGCCAGCCCGACGACGACGAGCGCACACGGGGAGTATCCGGCGCGGAAGCGCGCACGGCGGAGATGGCCTTCTTTGCAGACTCGGAGCCGTGGAAGTCCTCGGCGCACAGGGCGAGGCTGGGCACTGCGGTCCTCGTACAAAACATTAGCAAGCTGCTCACGGAAATCATCAGGACGTCGTGCGTCTCTCGCTGTCCCTTCTAATTCCCCACACACTGACGAACCCGCGTATCCTGCTCACCACAGGCTCCCGACGATCCTCAGCGACGTCACACGCTTGCTCTCGAAGACCCGCGCCGATCTGCATGCCCTTCCGCCTCCCGTTGGCACCGACCCAGGCGCGTACGTACTCGACCTCGTCATGCGTTTCTGCGCCGAAGTCGCCGAGCATGTCCGCGGCTCCCCTGAGCGCGCCGAGCTCGTGCAGGGAAACCGCCGCGCGTACGATAACTTCAAGGTGGAGATACTGGGTACTTCACCTGCCTTCGTGCCTGCGCCAGAGGCCAACAAGGTCCCGAAGGAGTGGAAGCAGAGGGCGGGGTTGGGAAACGAGCAGGCTAGTACGGCAGAGGCGATGTACTTGGAGGATATGAGGATGCACATCAAAGCGTAAGCCTGCCGTTCTCTTCCCATGTGCGATGGGCTGACTTCGCCGTTTTGCAGTTGTGTAACCCGCGAACTGCCTAACAACGTCCCGTATGCCGCCAAGCGGTCTCTCATACACAGATTTCAAGAAACGTGGCCGCAGGTCGCTCAGAACTGTTTCGAGGAGGTTAGGATCATATTCCAGGGCGTCCTCGAGGAGCTTTCGCACAGCCATTTCGGAAGCTACGATACGCTCAAGGCGGCGGCGCGGTGAGTGCTTCGCGCACACAGCATGTCACTTTCTCTTTAACACACTTGCGGGCGTAGGACCGTCATAGCCGAGGAGCTCGATGCGCGGGCGGCGGAAACCATCCGCAACCTGAAGATCATACTCAAGCTAGAAGCCGCCTCTCCGTTCACTCTGGACACCCACTATCTCGCAGAGAAGCGCCACAAACACCTTTCGTACTACAAGGATGTGAGGGCGGGTCGCGTCTCCCCGGAAATTATCACCTCGGCGAAGCAGCTCACAAAAGAAGAACCTGCGCCCGCTACCCCAAAGTCATTCGAGCCATTCAAGTTCGCCCCCAGTAAGTCCTTGGCCCACGCAGGGTCTCTCGCGTCGCTGATCACTCGTGTTATAGCCATGAACTTGTTTGCGCCGCACATCCCCCCTCCCTCCTCTCAAGGCACTCCGTTTGGCAGCAACGCCCCGATTCCTCAGCAGCCTGTAAAGCCTTTCGCTCCCGCTCCCGCCCAGCCCTTCTCTACCACGTCCCTTGGTTTTGGGGGCCCTCAGTCGAAGAGTACACCACAGCTTTCACCATCCTCTTCTTCTTCCTCCACCTGGGGGTCCACTCCACACACGTCTGTAGGAGCGTCGGGGAAGTCGTCTCCAAACAATGGGGAAAATACCGCTCAGTCGCTCCCCAAAGCCTCAGCAGAGCAGATTCAGCGGGCCCTGTCGGCCCTCGCGGACATCGGGATCTCTGTGCAAGAGGCGGACCTTGGGAAGCTGCACCCGCCCGACGCTTACGAGGAAGAGCTGGAGCTCATGGCAGAAGTGCGCGCGTACTTTGACGTGTCTTTCAAGGTCGGTCGAGCTGTGCGAGCGCATTGATGAGGTCACGAGGCGCTGACGCGGCCATGTTCACGTATAGCGTATCGTTGACTACATCCCGCTTTCCATCGACGAGCACTTCCTGTACGCGTTCTCGGAGGCGCTGCAGGTGCTCATGTTCGAGAAGCTGGGCCTGGGATCGGACGGGTCGCATGCACGGTGCGAGGCGTACATTGCAGAAGATCCGCACATTGTAGCAAAACGGGAGGAGGTGATGGTGACGGCCAAGAGGCTCGAGACGGTGCAGAAGGCGCTCCTTAATTTTGGTTCTTAATTCGTGTGTTTTTGGTGTCCACAGGCTGGTGTACCATATGTCTATCCTAGGACCTGCTGAAGTATAATCATCGATGCATTCGAGGATTGAATGCTGCGCCCAAGCTCTGACGACGGTGGGCGGAGAGTCCGCGCTTTCGTCATCACGTCATGTTGGGGACCAGCCAACGAGCGTCTGAACGCCCGAGGCTGCATCGAGGCGGCCATGGCCGGACGTCTCCCCGGATGCCCACTTCCGTCGAACTGTCACCAGTCCACGACAATGGTACGTACACCATGCTGACATCCCGGCGAGCTGGGGCAGGCATCTCTAAAATGCCCCTTGGGTCCCGTAGTCCGTTTGTGGCTCAGTGGGATGCTGCTCGTGTAGGGTTGTGCTCGTGGCGTCAGTATAAGCAGACATCCACATGATCTTGATCAGGTTTGAGAGGAGGTCAAGTTTCGGGCCCGGTGTTGGAGTGTATGTAAGTGCCGCGGCGATCTTGTACTGTAACAGAGTTGAAAACAACGATGTTCAATGTCACCCCGACCCTCGAGGTCGCCATATTGCGGGCAGACATTCGAGGCTCGGAACGGACACAGCGAAGGAAAGTGTCTGCTAACAATTCTGTGGAATAGTTCGGAATTCCGTAGCCAAGCTACTTAGTACTAGCTCACCTTCCGGCGCTTGTTGGAGTTGATCGCACGGGGGCCAGTCATTCTACTTACTGGCAGCCAGATATTCAGTCGGGCGGCACTGATACAGCGTAACGACGTCGATAGACGATTAGCAGGAAAAGCGAAGGGTGCTGTAGAGTACATGTCCATATAATGATAACTAGCAAATAGATTTTCTACCGTGCACAGCAGTGTCCATCGATCGTTCAGTAGCCAGACGGCCGTGCGCCGGCTTTCGAAGTGTCGTAAGCTCGTATCAACCGCGCCTGATCCTGCCGGGAAGCGTTTTCCGTCTGGCTGAACGCGAACCCGCGGTTGCGCCTCATGCGCTGCACCGCGCGCACCTTCTTAATCGCTTTCTGAAATCTAGATACAGCGTGTGAGCAAGGACGACAGCTTCAGCGGATGATAGGTACGTACTGTTCTTGTCTTGGGCGGTAATCTGGGATGTTATACTTCTGGATTTCTTGTGCGATATGGTACGTCTCCGGCATGTAGGTCCTCCGATAGCTGTGCTCGCCATCAGTATATAGCTCAGAGAAGAAGCTGTACGAAAGACCCACTATTTCCACACGAAATCCCGCGTTAGACAGATGACGGGTACCAAAAGAATAACGAGATAGAAAACCCAATCTGTCCAAAGGCGCGGGACGATTCCTTCGTACTCCCTCGAGAACCCGATCGCAGGAGCCACGACGGCGTAAAGTGGAAGGAAGGCCATTGTGAAAATGAATGATCCAGGTATAGCTGCAGGTAACGATGAGCAGTAGTTTTAAGAGCCCGCAAAGCCTGCTCACCAGCTACGGTATACTTCGTCCAAAGGCTAGACAAGAAGACCGCATTAGCGACAGGGCAATATCCGAGAATATTGAATGACTCACTCTGAAATCAGGGCAGCCTTGCCCAACACGGTGAGCAGGACGGCCAAATAGAGCGTGGTACCCCAGAACCAATGCCCAGAGTCCAGCCCAGTGGCTTGCTTGAGGTCTCCCCAGAAAAGAATGATCGAGAACCCGAACGTGACCTGGAATGGAACGGTAAGTATTCTGAATATATGCGAGGCACGGCAAACGTACGATGCTATGGAACAGCG
This sequence comes from Porogramme epimiltina, assembly GCA_900155495.1. NCBI lineage: Eukaryota > Fungi > Basidiomycota > Agaricomycetes > Polyporales > Polyporaceae > Porogramme > Porogramme epimiltina. The sequence goes on from FTLJ01000633.1 coordinate 46,226, forward strand.
CATTCCCAACCCACAACCAGAACTGGGTACGTGTGAAGAACGCGTTCTTCTGGCCGAGCATATAGAGCTGAGGGTACCGGTCGAGGATACGTGCGGACACGAACTGATCAAAGATACCGATAACGAGGGGAGGCAGGAGGGTGAACACAACGTTGTAGAGGGAAAGTGTCCAAGACTCGTAGGCGATTTGCCCGGAGAAGTTGTTGAAGAACGAAAACTACAAAGACGTTAGCCGCCATTCTAGATCGGATCGCGTCAAGGACTTACCCAGAACTGTGTCATGTAGAGCACGATGTTCTTGTAGAAGGAATCTGTCATAGAGTGAACGTGAAGACATGCAGAGACGGAAAGGTGTATACATGGACTTACACAGAAGTAGCTTCGATAGACGCGTGTAACTCCAAGAGCCATGGACGAGAAGCAGCTTCTTCAGGTACCGGAATTGCGAGATCGCAACGTCCGCAGCGCGAGCAGCTTGAAGGCCCTACTCTAATGTCAGGAAATGATTGGACGTGCAAACGATATAAATCTTACCTCTACGCCAGAGATACCAACCCCGACGTGTGCAGCCTGGATCATGCTGACGTCATTCGCGCCGTCACCGATTGCCAACAGGATCGCCTTTTGGTTCTTCTTTACCAGCTTGACGACGAGGGCCTTCTGAAGCGGAGACACACGACCTGCGAGGAGTCAATGAGTGGGTCATTACCCGTCTAGGTTGAGATGTACGCACAGCAGATGACTGCTTTGCAGAGAATGGCTAGTTCCAAGAAAGCTTTCGAGATCTCCTTCTCTAGCGCAAAGGTGAGACTCTTGCCGTCTAGAGGTGGAAAATTTAGCACGTGCATCGATGAACGATATTCCCGACGCACCAATCACGAGCGCGAGGTCCTCCTGTTCACCACCTGAGCTACGCTGACTCTTGATGGCGTTCAAGCGTTTGGTAATGAATGCTTCTGTTTCGTGTGCGGTCTCCTCGTTCACGATGACCTACAGTAGGGTGAGTTGGGTCACCTTTGACTACGACACGTGCCGACTAACCAAGTTCATCGACTCAGAAATGAGCCTGCACGACATGCCGATGTTGATAGCGGTCTCCTGCCTATCACCAGTGAGCACCCAGACCTTGATCCCTGCCATCTGCAGCGTATGGATCGTATCGGGCACACCCTCCTGCAGCTTGTCCTCGATCGCCGTCGCCCCGAGCAGGAACATGTCGCGCTCGATAAGCTCCGCCGCCTTGTCCAGCGCGTCACCACGCCCGTTGATCGTCGCCGCGGCTTGATCGTAGATTGTCACCCACTGCCGGTATTCGGCATCGGGGATGTTACGCGACGCGATGCAGAGCGTACGCAAGCCATCCGTAGCGTAATCTTCGAGGTGCAGGAGGGTCTTCTCCGTGAACGGCTGGTTTTCGCTGAGACGCTCGAGGATGACCGTGTCGGCGCCCTTGCAGAAGAGCTTGATCTTGCCGTCGGGGCAGCGCACGACCGTAGACATGCGCTTCCGCGTCGAGTTGAACTCACAGACGTTAAGAATCTCGTATTCGAGGCTTTGGCCGTGGACATTGATGAACACCGACTTGGGTTTGCGTGTCTGTACGTATGTTTAGATGTATTCCTCCGCACGGCACCAAAAGACGACGTACATGAAACTGATAGCCAAGGATCTCTGCGCCAGCGACGAGCGCAGCCTCATCTGGACTGGACGCCTGGTAACGCATCTTGCCGTCGTGGATTTCCGGGATGACTGTATGGCAGACTGCGAGGAGAGTCAAGAACTCGTTTATGACCTCGCGCTCGCTGCCCGAGTCCCCGCCGACATCTACGAACGGATTCTGGCCTCCAGTAACGAGGGAACGCATGTCCGCGAACGAGCGCCAGGCTTCCTTGTCATCATCACCGTCACCGCGTCGGCTCTCGTCGACGACATCTGCATACGCTACACCGCCGATGGAGCAGAAACGGAATTCCATTTCGTTTCGTGTGAGCGTACCGGTCTTGTCGCTGAAAACGTATTCGATCTGTCCTAGTTCTTCGACGAGCGAGGAGGTGCGACAGAGCGCTGGAGTGTCCGTCTTGGCGTAATACATGTCGAGGTCCGAATTGATGAGCTGAGCCTGTTGGAATTTCACCACCTCCATCGTCACGATGAGCGAGATTGGGATGAGATTGTTGTATAGAATGATGAAGGTCAGGATATCTGCCGTGCGAGTTAGTTTAGTTCTGCCCCGTCGGGGATGTTGTTGTCTGACCTTCAACGAAACCTTTTGCTGTGATGACCGTCAGACAACGACGAAGGGAGGAGAACATGCAGACTGACCCCGTCCGGAGATACTGGAACTCTCGAGTAGATACCACTGCGCGCTGGAGAAGAACCACTAAGACCGGCATTAGCCCCTAGTGTTGTGTAGACTCGAGCGCACTTACGGTACGAATGCTACTCCCGATGGTCGAGCCAACGGACAGCACCAAAAGGAAGATGAACAAGAATACGATGTGGACGTTGACCTGCCGCTCGACTGCCGTGCGCTTGATAGGTGCAGCGCTACGGCACTATGAGATTTCGCTGAGAAAGGATCTCGCCGAGTACTCACGTCGCATTCCGCATCAACTTAGTCTCATGTCCCGTGAACACCACCAATCCGTACGCCCATGGGGTATTCCTGATCTGTGCGCCTCGCAACAGCAGCTGGTCCGGACCGAGGGGAACCTGCTTAGGAACGCCGCCGCTCGAGACGAGCTCGAGAGTCCCCTCATATGTGTAGAGGGAGTTGTTGGGGTGTTCGGAGCGGAGGGTGCCGTGGAGTTGGGTCACAAGGTGCGGTGCGGTGAGGTTGGCCGTCTGGGGGGAAGCTTGCTTGATCTTCAGGTTCGTCTCGCTACGAGAGGGTAAGTGCAAGCACGCGATTGTCAGTGTAAGAGCCACGCACCCGTCGAGGTTGGACGTCTCGATGTAGCAAAATCCCTCTGGTTCACTCGAGCTGACCAGAAGCACGTCGGCGGGGATGAACTCGTCGCTCTCCAGACGTATGACGTCGCCAACCATGATGTCCTTCCATTTCTTGTCTGCGAAGGTGCCGTCGGGTTGGAGAACCTTTGCGAGGCGCGAGTTGAGCTCGGAATCGGATTGGTGTCGTTTCTATTGAGGGAATGAGTACAGAATTGGCACGAGCGTTTGGGAGCTGCGCCTGACGCCACCGCCTGGCACAGCCGAACGGGCATCCACGGGCCTCGGCGGGGGTGGGTCCGTGTGGGACACATTGCGCCGGCGAGAGACCGTAGAGCCGGTCAGGGATGGAGGGGGGAGGCGATAATGCGCGCGGGGGTATGGAGGAGGAAGAGGTAGGGATGAGTACTCACCAAGTCCTCCTGGGTCTCCTTGAAGGCGGACGCTAGTAGTACAACAGATAGAGGGGCGATGGTGGTATAGGGATTGGTGGGGGAAACGTCGGGTATCTGCTGTATGAGCGCGGTGAAGAGGAAGAAGAGATTGGCGTATTTCGAGAATTGCTCTACGAGGGACAGGGTCAGCGGGACGGACTAGGACATGGAGGATAATGGCGCACCGAAGAGGAACTTGGGGACGAAGGTGGCAAGGTTGTATTTGCTGGTGGAGACGTAGTTGTTGCAGAAGTCCGAGTTGGCGTCCGGGTTGTTGAGGGCGACGGCGCGGGTGCCGGTCAGGACTTGCTCCTTCCTCTGCCAGGGCCACTTGATGGACTTGAGTGACTTTGTAAAGGACTTTGAGGACTTTCGCTGATGGCGAGGAGTCTGGGAGGGCCCGGGGAAGGCTGCGGAGCCGGCAAAGGGCTTGGACGTGGGCTGGTCGTCGTCGAAGGACCACTGGTCTGGCTGGATGGTGGTGGGGAGAGAGAGCTGGGAGTGGCCGGCGGGGGGCGCGGCAGAGCGGGAGAGGGGAAGGCCGCTCTCCTTGGACTGCATGGCGGGAGAGCGGCCAAAGGCAGAGTCGGGGGCATCGTCGTCGTCGTCGAAGAAGGGATCGAGGACCTGGGGAGAAGAGGAGGGCGGGTAGCCGGTGTTTGCTGGCTGGTACTGTCTGGTCGCGGGGTTTGCCTGCGAGACAAGGCGGACGAAGTCGTCGCTCATCGTATCCAGCGATGAGCGGAAGCTGCTGGGAGCCGGGGGAGAGCTGGTGGGCGCTGCTGGGAGTGCTGAGTGCAACGCGGTCGACGTCGAGCGCGGATGCCGGATGGGCGCCAACAGCCGCCCGTCTCCCCGCCACCCGCAGCCGGGCGTCCACTGCCTTTCCGGGAATAGCCCCTCGGGCGCTCCTCGGGCGCTCTCCCTCACTCCGCCTCGCTTGTCTCGGACGCCTTGTCTACATGTCACGGTTTGCTTAACCACGTCCGCCAGACCCCAGCCATTCCTCAAACCGCCCGTGCCCACACTCGCCGACTACATCGCCGATTAAAACCCCTCGCGTGCGCCCGCTCACTACCTCTGGTCCTCTCAGCCGCCGCTATGCCTGCTCCTTCTGCCACTCAGGCTGCCCCTAGCTCTCACCTCCAGCGTCGTGCTCCCCACCTCTTCGGCATGCCTCCTCGTTCTGTTCACCACGTTACCTGCAAGCTACCTGCGTTCTCAGAGAAAGACGCGCAGAAGATGCACGCCCCTCGCACCTCACACGGCGTTTCTGCGTTTGCGTCCGTCAAGCAAGTTGAACGCACCGCCAACATCACAGTTTCCATCATACACCTCTACGCAGATCTTTGCGACCCAATCGACCCAGAGTCTCTCGCTTGCCACTGGGAGAACATTCTGGAGCAGCTCACCGACCTCTATGCTCAGGTCATTCCAACACTTTCCGGACCCAACGTGCATTGCCGGACAACGCTTGCACCCTCTCTGGGCGATTGGATAAACTCTAAATTCCCCCGCCACATCGACACGCTCAGGCAGCGCAGCAAGTCCGTCAAGTCCGGGACCATGATCAGCAACCTGGTCGCTTTGGCTGACGACCTCAAAGACATCCACCGGGCGCTCTACTGTCTCCATCAAACCGTCCCAGAGTGCTTGAAAGACGAGGGGTTTATCCACCTATTCGAGAGGATAGTTCACGCTCAAGTATCAGACTCGGAAAATGGTTCCAGCGGTGAGACGAATGTATCAGGCCGTAGGTAGCTCCTCTACTCTTCCTCACCGCGTCCGCTCATAAGACCCCTTATTAGACGAAATTTGTGGCCAGCACCTGACCGCGAATGGCGGTCAACGTACAGGGGATACTACGAGAGGTGCGTTCATTGTGATTCCCTTTGGTGTAACACCAGTGGTACCGCCGGCACTCATTTTTACTTTTAGTCATAAAGATGGTATATACCCATGACGCCGTCTCGCCGTCCCTCTCTAGTACTACGCACAGCGTGGTCCAGAAAAGCGAGGCCTCGCGTGAGGCGGCACAACAGTCGCCGGAGTTGGGCACGCGATCGTGTCAAGGTATGTGACACATAGTGACTCTTCCAGCTCGACGACGCCGAGCACCACTGAACAGACCTCTCGATGTCGTCGACAATGCGACCAAAACACTCTCTGCGCGCCACCAGTTCCTCTGGGCCTCGGCATCACAATCTTTCCCTCCGGGAGCGGCGATCAGAATTGCCTGAAGAAGTTCCTACCTACACAGAGCTCGTTGGACAAAGGAAGTCATCGAGTCACGGAAGCCGCACGAGTATGTCGATTTCTCGCATCATCGCCATATAAAGGCCTAATGGATAGTGACTATGCTACAGCATCCATCTTACATGCTCCGGATCGTCGGGAAATCGATCACACCTATGACTATGGCAGGAACGGTCGGATCTGGGACAAGGAACGACACAGGCTGGATGTTGAGAGGGCGAGAGTGGAAGCTGAGAGGGCGAGATTGGAAGCGGAGAAGAAAGAAGAGAGAGCGAGATTGGATGCAGAGAAGAAAGAAGAGAGAGCAATGTGGGCGACGGAAAGGGCGAGGCTGAGTGCGGAGAGGGAGGCAGAGGGGGCGATGTGGGCGGCGGAGAGGGCGAGGTTGGATGCGGAGAGGGCGAGGTTGGATGCGGAGAGGGAGAGATTCTATGTGGAGATGAAGGAAGAGAGAGCGCGGTGGGATGCGGAGAAAGAGGCGGAGAGGGCAAAGTGGGACGCGAGGTGGAGGGAGAACAGAGCCTGAGGAGCGCTCTAGCGAACTATGGACGCCGTGGGCGCGTGGCGTTAACGTTGTGGATGGCACTAGCATTGGCGTTGTCGCTCTAGCATCTTTACATCTTAAAGCATCTCTCGTCCGCCCGTGTCGCACTCCGAGTCGCACTCTTGTGCCCGCCGACATTGAGCTCGAGCGTCGGAGGTGGCCGTCCGTCCGGCGGCCCGAGGCCTGCAGGTGCCGCTGAGGCGCGTCATCGGCCGCGTGGCTGTCTTCGCGGTCCGCTCCAGTCGGGCGCTGCCTGCTGCCTCGCCCACTGGACTCCGACTGGAGCACGAGGGTGCTCGCTCGACGCTCGACGCTCGCTCAGGCCCTCGCTTACTCCTCCCTTTCTCCTCTTCCACGAATCCCCGCCCCGCCCACCACCGCGGCCAGCATGCCTCTGCACCTCGTCTGATCCTCCTACCTCGTCATCAGCCCACTTTCCTCTGACATGCTAGCCCCGAGGCTAGCGACCTTCAAACGCCCCATCCCAAACCCGTCTTTCGCCCGGCTACCCACTAGACCGCATGCACTCTTACGACGTTCCCCTAACACCTCCCGCCACAACAGCGACATTCGCCGACTTGCATATGCAGTCCATCCTTCAAAATCCGCGTCCGAAACGCGACCCTACCTCCGCCGCCTCGCCTTCGCCGTACTCACCTTCGGTGTCGCATATGCCCTAGACCGCGAGCTCAATGCCTCCGCCATCACTCGCAATCTCCGCACAGTATGGACGGTGCGTATTCCCACCCCTCTTTGCGCCCCGCATTCAAGAGCGCAAATGCTCGTGTGTCCATACTCTGGGAGGGGAGACTGTGGTCTGGGCATCGTTGGTTGCCGCTTGACGGCCTCAACAGCCATGGTTTCACATGTTCCCGTTATGCCCTCCCACAATCCACCCCTAAGTCCTATATACTGACTGCTCTCTTCAGTGCGGTATGATCGCTCTAGACTATAAGCTCAACTTTACCCCCGATAATGCCCAAGGTATCCCCGCCTTGCAGGAGCGCGTCGCTCAGCGCGTATACGATCTTTTAACGTCCAACGGCGGCCTCTATATCAAAATAGGTGTGCTCCTATACCCGCCCTCATGTTGCTCCTTTTGCTGATTGTGTTCCAGGCCAGGCGTTCGCCAATAACGCCGCGCTCCTACCCCGACCCATGCAGGAACAGTTCAGCCGGCTGTTCGATGACGCGCCCCAGGTCCCCTACTCCACCGTCGAGGCCGTCTTCATATCTGAGTTTGGACGCCCGCCTGCAGGCCCCGACGGTGTTTTTGAGGTCTTCGAGGAGCAAGCCGCTGCCAGCGCCAGCATCGCGCAGGTCCACCGTGCTAAGCTTAAGACTAGCGACGGCTCCGAACAGTGGGTCGCCGTCAAAATCCAGAAACCGGACGTGAGCAAGCAGGTCGAGTGGGACCTTGGTGCCTTCCGCGCCGTCATGTGGGTCTACGAGCACTGGCTCTTCCACCTCCCTGTGTGTTTCGCTGTTGGTACGTGCACGTCTCCCGCGCCCTGCCGCAGTTCACTTCATGATCTCACCATCGTAGACTTCATCACGGACCATCTTCGCCGCGAGCTCGACTTCGAGCTCGAGGCAGAGAACGCCCTCCGCACCGCCGAGTTTGTCGCGAACGAACCCCGCCTCTCCGACCGCGTCTACATCCCCCGCGTTTTCCCGGATCTCTCCACTAAGAAAGTCCTGGTGGCAGAGTGGATCGACGGCGTCCGCCTCAGCGACCGCCGCGGCATTGAACGCCTTATGGGCCACGATCCCGCCCCTTCCACCGCCCCTGGGCCGCTTCCGGCGAACCGCTTCCCGCAGCTCAAGGGTGGTACAGAGTGGGTTATGCGTACGATGGTCGACCTCTTCTCCGCGCAAATCTTCGATTGGGGCTGGATCCACTGCGACCCACACCCGGGCAACATCATCGTTCGCCCGCATCCAGACCCTGTGCGGGCCCAACAAGGCCAAGCGCAGTTCGTTCTTCTCGATCACGGGCTGTACGTGCGCGCGTCGCACACGTTCCAGCAGCAGTACGCGCGCCTATGGAAGGGCCTCCTCACCGTCAACTTTGACGTCGTCAAAGGCATCGCGCAAGAGTGGGGCATTGGCACCCCAGATCTGTTTGCAAGCGCGACGCTCATGCGTCCTGTGCGCTTCAAGGAAACGGACCTGCCGGATTTCGACAAGATGAACGAGTATGAACGTGGCGTGGCGATGAAGGAGAAGCTCAAGGGCTTCTTGACGGACACTGATAAGATGCCCAAGGAGCTCATCTTTATCGGGCGGAACATGCGGTACGTGAGCTCCTCGTCGCAGTTGACCATGACTATCTGACCTCTTGTCCTGTAGAATTGTTCAAGGTTCGTCTTGATGTGCCCAGTCCCTAGTGTCCCACGTGTACTGACGACAGAGCGTTGGTCTAGGGAACAACCAGATGTTCGCGTCCCCCGTCAACCGCATCCACATCACGGCTTACTGGGCGTCGCGCTCCCTCATCGACGCTTACCATGCCTCGCTCATGAGCCGCCTCCGCGAGATGTTCAATCACCTCATCTTCCTGTCCGTGATGTTTTCTATAGATTTCCTCTTCTGGGGGACAAAGGTCCGTCAATGGCTCTGGCATAAGCTGGGGCGCAAGGGCCATAGTTTCGAAGACGAGCTCGAGAGGACCATGCGGGACTTTGCAAAGTCGAACTTTGGCATCGACGTTCCCCAGGGCGTGTTCGACGGTTAGACTAAACTACATTGCTAGCCTGTAATTATCGCGGCATTAAAGCGTGTCGTATGTCCTTGTGGTTATGCAGTAACAAACCACTTTTGCGCGTGTTGAAAGTTGGCTCCGACCTGAAATCTACAGTCCTATACACTGCGCGGATAGCAGGTTCGTCGTTAACACTCATACCATCTTCTCTGATATCACCCAAGTCTTCGTCCTTCAGAAAATACGGCTTGCCTTCCTGGTGCAAGGACATCGTTATACGGGATGCCCGTCAAATCCCTATATTCAAGTCTGTCTGGACTATTCGCCGCCCATTCAGGTATGTTTCACGTTTGTGGGCGTAGAGAGTCCTTCTGCATCAAACGTGTGCTCTTGTCCCGGACGAGAGAGCACTGTTTGTGTACTTTTCGACCTACGGAACAGGTGGATCCGATACTTCCGTGGGCGCACACATCGGCCGCTGACCAGTCACTCTTTAAAAGCGATAGTTGGAGTCGCGGGCACGGCCCCATTTGCATTATACTCCTCTCGCACACACCACTACGACACTTGTCTTCTCCGCACCATGTCCAAGTACGACACCGCCTGGGATATCTACGCTGAGCAGCTCTTCCTCAAAAGCTATGGGCATCCTCTCTGGATCCCCGAACCTACGGAGCGCCCGCTGCGCATTGGGGACGTTGGCTGGATGAAGTGCGGAAAGTTTCGCCCTCTCTTTAACTCTATGGCACCCGAAATTGACCCTATCAATGCCCTCAAGGGTGTTCCGCGAAATTACGAGACGCTCGGGTCCGGAAATATCTTGATCGACGAGAACATAGAGGAAATCCACGAGCAAGCTATCTACAGTGGCGGCATGTGTTTACTGGATACCTGCGGCGAGGTGGACGGTGGCAGGTATGTGTCTCAATGGCTGACCGCACAGTGGGTATGGAGCTCAACACTCCCATTGGTAGTCATGTCGCGTCCGCTGCCACTAGTTTCCGATTCACATCGACCAGCGACGCAGGCGCTTTTCTCCTCCTCGAACCTCCAGGAGTCAGCCACGACATCAAGTCCGGCCGGCACATCCGGAGCTACATGCGCGACAACTTCAACCTATGGCTCGAGTTCGCTAATTCAGAAAGCAGCTGGGGCCTCGGGCTCAAGGACGAAGATCTCATGTTCATTTCCGGAACCATCCAGACGTCACGCTGGGTCGTAGTGGCATTTGCAGGACACAACGTTGTTTGCAAGCAAGGGTTCGTCAGCACCGACTTCGGACCCTACACGATCGCAGACTTCTCCGAAAAGATTTCCAAACATCCTCTTCCCGGGGGGTTCTATCGCTCTGGGCCATCCACGCGTCCACTGACGGCGAGCGCGAATGTGGCGGACAGGCAACCGCCCGCGAAGGCCAATCAGTGTATATTCATTCACTACTACAAGATGAAGCGCCGGAGTTCCTGGGCTCGGCTTCGAAGGTGTTTTATCTGGGCTAACACAGCCCTGCAAATCTTACATAAGATCACTTCTGCTTACCCTTCACGCAATGCCCACTCAATACCCCATGGATACGATCCCGTGACTCATCTTCTGGAGTACATTTTGGACGTGAGCATAGAGATTTTTTTTAACTTCCTCAAAGTTACCGTGCTTATAATGAATCGTTGTCTGGGGAGATAGAACTCGGAAGCGAAAGTAGCGATCGCGTCTGACATGGATCTTTTCGCAATACTCAAGGTGAGCTACCCTGTAACTATCCCACAGCGCCCTTTTTACCATCACGAAGGATATGCCAGTGGGTACTGTCAATGACATACCTGCGGCGCTTATTCTTGCCTCTCCGACTGTAACAGTCGATGAACATGGAAGTCCGTTGTGTTACTTTTCTGACATATGTATCTCTGACGCCCACTTTGACAGCCGGTACGGTGTCAACCGATAGTGAATCGACGGCACTTCAACCCAACTCTGATCCGTTTTCGAACGAAAATTTTGGAATGGCGCAGTCTCTCAAGAACGTGAAGTAATGTAGCCCGTCGATGGAGTGAATACACAAACCGTTGATGCTCCGATCTCGCGCCAGTCCCAGGCACTGTGCATCGTTTGTCCTCTGAAAGTATGTGATAAATTGTATAGTACATAAACAGTGTCTCGGCAGATACAATCCGTAGTCCAGACTCCAAGAGAGGATACATCTAAGATGATCGAGTGTGGACGAAATTCGCATTATTTGTGACTGCGACATCGCGGCCACGACACTGTCATGGCCGCAGAACACTCAACAGGATCATAAGCTTGAAGTGTTTTCGCCCTCGAACCGCAGTTCCGTCTCCATTGGGCACGGCGTCGCTGTGAGTATACGGGAACTTTGAATCCCCTTCTCGGGTCTCTCTCATTGTTTCCCGCAAATGTTTATTCGCCTTTGTGGATGTCCTTTGACGGCACGTTGTGCGAGGCTAGTGCAGACTTCGAGCTCTTCGGGGAGGGCGAACACTGAAGCCATAACAACTCAGCTTCCCAGTGCGGGCTTTTAGCGGGTTTAGGAGCAGCAGCAGTGGCGAGGGGTGGCGTTCCCAGCTACCTTATGATATTTCGTCGTAGGGAAGAGATTGTGTGAGGGAACAGAAGCGGGGGGGGGACGCCGTGCGTGCTCGCGGTATTGATCGATGTTCTCGAGCGACGCTCCCACAGCATCGTTTTGTCGTGCGTTTGCGAGTGGTGGCCGACTGGATGAGAATCTTTGAAGGGGTTGACGCAGATGGTATATGATGGTTGATCAATCCATAGTGAATTCTACACACAATCAGTGAGCGTCTTTTCCAAAACTAGCTCGGGGCGACTGCTACATTCCACAGTCGCTCCGAGACGGAGATTAAGCCCATTCTCGACACGTTCGATTGATACGTTCGCGCTTCGCTCAGTCAGGTACCCAGGGAAATCACGCGCCGACCATATAGCATGGAGTTGTCTTCTTTGAGTTGGAGTGAAGGCCTGAGGTACGGAAGACGCTTGACCGATGTCCGATCCTGCGGACATAAGAGAAAAATCCGGCAACGGGTGCAGAGAGGGGAGTGCATTTCTTGCAGCGAGGCTTGGTCTCATGGGCTCGGGTGCGGTCAAAGGCGCTCTTAGAGGTTGCTAGAGGTCACTACGAAGACCTTAGATAGTGGCTGTGGACTAGAGCTCAGAGAGACGTACACACACGCTTCCACTTGCGCGGATGATGGGAAGCGGTTGTGAAGTGGGTCGCCTAGCGACTCTTCCAGGGACTGCGGGGAGGATCTGGGCTCCGTGATTGATTTGAGTGCAGCAGCGACAGCGGGACTGAGCGGGCGGAGAGGGCGTTGCATGCGTGGAAAACATGTTCTGGACGCGCGTAACCATCCGCGCACGGATGGAAGAACAGGGAGGAGGCGAGGGCGCGCGCGTGGGAAGTTGGGCGTGCCAAGAGGCGCCGGGATGAGCGCTGGGCGACGGCCGTGTCGCGACGGGAGCGGGGCAGGGCAGCTGGCTCGGCTGGCCGGAGGCACAAGCCCCTGCAGCCGCCTCGCACTGGCCCCGCCGTCCATCGCTCTCCATCCGCTCTTTCCTCCGTTCCCCCATCCGCCCTCATCTCCGCCCTCTTCGCCGCCTCACCACGCCCTCTCCCCCACACACTACCGCACACGCAACCCCCTTTGACATATCAGCTCCCACATGAAGCGCGCCGGCTCGACCAGGGCAGCCTCGCCCACGAACACCACCTACTCCGGCATCTCCAACTACCGCACAGAGTCCTATCGACCTCTGCGAGACGCTCCCTCATCCCAATACGCAAATGCCGACCCCCGCGCCGTCGCGCGCATCCATTTTGCGGAGCTCAGCCAGTACCTCGCAGCCTATCTTGCAAAGGGTGCGTTTCTTCCCAACCGTTTCTCTCCTCCTCCCCGCATCTCCCTGCAAATCCTCCCTGTCGTTCCACCCAACAATCGGCCCAGCACTCTGCGCCTCGGCGAGCTGGCGGACAGTCAGTTGGCGTCCACAGCTCACCTCGTTCCACTTGCCCCATTCGTGTGGGTTCCATGCCATGCCTCTGCCATACCTTCCGCTCGGCCCGCAGCGTTTGCTCGCAGAGTGCTCTCCGCCGTAATGCGTGCACGTCGGCTGTCGTCGATCGTGCATCCTTGAGTCGGTCGTCCCTCCAGGGTTAAGCTCGCACCGGCGATCTTCTCCCCCGCGTTCATCCTCGCCCATCGCTCCTTCTCGATCTTCTTCATACCGGCCAATGTCACGACGTCATCGTCTCCGTATTGCCGCATTCATTCCGGGTCCTGTTATGCTTGCGACCTAGACCGAGGCGCAAGCATTCGACATTCGACGTCGATCCCACTCTCCATACGTCCGGACGCTCGTCGGCGCATTCCCTCTTCCGCCATCCCACTCCACATATCTGCACGCACCTTCGACAGGCAAGCCCGAGCTGTGGCTTGGGAGAGTCCCCGCGCGGCTGCAGTCCCGCGAGAACTAATCCATGTCAAGCTCCGTCTTCTCATCTATCACCTCTGTTTGACCGTTTAACTCCCCATATGAATACCCATATCTCCACGATGCTCACCGCCTCACCCCCACGCCTTATCCATGTCCTCTCGCCTCTATCCCATCTGCAGCCCTGTTCCCCTTACTCGATATGATGTCAAGCACCGCAGAGGCGCATCCGTGCTTACCGTCCTTTCCTTCACAGAACCAGCCAACTCCCGCTCAACTGCAAGGCAGAAGCTCACCCGTCTCACCCGCCAACAGTTCCAAGAACTATCCACCGATGTCTACGATGAACTAATGCGTCGCAAGAACAACACTAGCGACAACGAAGGTACGTCGTCCCCCGTCGCTCATTCTGCCAACACCAATCCTTCCAACCTAGTCCCATTCCTACCCGTCCGCGACGACTTCCACCCAAAGCGCAATCAGGCGCGGCAAAAGCTTGCCACGCTCCCTACAGGAAGATTCAAGGACCTCTCCAGTGACGTCTACTATGAGCTCGCCCGCCGTTATCCCGAGTTCAAGGAAGAGGTGTGTGCCATCTTCCACATATAAGTACCTCTGCTCATTCGCGCAGCTCGAAGCGGACACACCAGCGTCTGCTATTTCTCCTGCTTCTGCATATGACGACTACCCTTCTCCCGACTTCCCACGTAACGGCCGCACTTCTGAAGAACGGGGAAACGACTCCGGCTACGGAGGAAGCACCCCTGGTGCATCTGCCACCGACACCTTCTCGCGGCGCAAGCCGTCGCAAGACATTTACTCTGGTTCCGACCGCCGTCGCCCCTCCCAAGATACCACCCTCGGCCGGCGCCCGAGCGAGTCTGCGAGCGTGACGAGCGACGCGCAGAGCGCGACCGCCGGTATGGGCATGATCATCCCGAACAAGTCCACGATTGCCGAGGAGGAGATCGAGGTCCCATACGGGCGCGACTCGCAATCGACGGCCCGCAACCGCGTTGGGGGCGCGAGCGACTCGGAGCGCGAGGACGACGTGAGCCCGCGCAGCCCGCCAGGGGGGCTCGCGGGGCTTAGCGGGCTCAGCGCGCGGCTGCAGCAAGCCGACGACGACGACGGTGGGAGGCGGAGCGGAGACGACTACTACGATCGTGGATCGTACAGCCGGCAGAGCCAGGCGTCGGACCGCTCTGCGGGCGCGGCGGGGATCGGGTCAAGACTGTTGAATGGCGGGCGGACGAGTGTGGCGGGCGAGGACGAGCGGATGCGGCGCGACTACGAATACAAGATTGCGACGATGCAGGCGCGGATCACGAGTCTCGAGCGGGATCTCGAGGACGTCCAGGAGCGCGAGCAGAGGTGGACGGATGGCGAGAATCGCGTGCGCGCGATGGAACAGGAGCTATTGGAGCTTCGCAGGGTGCGTTTCTTGAACTTCTTTCAAATAGTCATCTCATGCAGGCACGCCGTAGGTCGCAGAGGAGAAGACTTCGTCCATGCTATCCCTGCAACAGGAGCTGGAAGCACTCCGAGAGGAGCGTGCGCGTGAGAAGGACATCGCGGACCGGCGGCAGCGCCAAGATCGCGCAGAGATCGAGGCACTGCAAGAACGATGCGATATCCTGGAGTCGAATGGAGGTGGCGGCAGCGTGAGTGTCCTCGTCCTCGCATCTCGGATGCTCAGGGCTATAGCTGAGTTCTTGCTTCCGCAGGTTGATTCCGCTATCCTCGATCAACTTCGGTCGGATATGGAGGGTCTGTTGGGAGAGCTGACAGATCTGTCGCGACGCAACGACGAGCTGATGTCCGCAAAAGACAACGACCTTGTCGTCATTCGCGATCTGGAGGCCCAGATGAAGGAATACAAACGCAAGTACGAGCAGGCGAAAACAGAGCTCCGGAGCGCCAAAGGTCTGAACTTGTTCTATCTGTATGACGTTCCTTCTGACATCCGTCATTTAGCCACATCCCAGCTGTTCTTGCAGCCCCCAAAGGTGGACGATCAACTACCCGTGTCGCGGGAAGGCGGTCTCGTCGACATCCACGTCACCGCCTTCGTCTCCTCCGTCGATAGCCTGCTCACTGCGGGCCGCTCGAACGCACCTACGCGCGTGCTGCAGCCGATGAAGGGTGTCGTCAACGCAGTCACCGCCATCAGTGACGACGTACGTGCGTTCGAGCGGAGACCGCAGCGTGAGCGGGCCGAAGTCGACGTGGAGGCCCTTCAATCTCTGCGTGAGCGGCTCGACGCAACGCTCAGCAACCTCGTGCAGGCCGCGAAGACACACGCGACCAGTGCGGGGATGGCGCCCGTTAGTTTGCTTGACGCGGCTGCGAGCCACGTCTCGGCGACGGTGACGGACATTGGGAAGACAGTGCATATCCGGAAGGCGACGAAGGCGGAACAGGACGCCTTCGCTCCTACGATGGCGGCAGGCGCAACGTCGTCAACGAACGGCTACACCCCCTCTCTGCGCACCGTTGAGGAGCTTCGGAGTGCTCACCAACGTTCAGGCAGCAGCGCAAGCTCCCGGGGTGGGGATGATCTGCGGTCATCTCCTACTTCGTCACCCAAGGTGACCCCTCGCAGGCCGCCGTCAAACATGTCGAGCTCGAATGCAAGTTCACCTCCGCCACTTTTCGAGAAGAGCAAGATGAACGGAAGCAGGAGCGACAGTTCGGTAAACGGCGAAGCTCCGGAAGATGCGTGGGCAGAGTTGAAGGTACGAGTCGTAGTTTCGCCTCAACTTGTTGTGACGACGCTAACTTGTTCGTGTAGCCGTATCTGGAGGCACAGACAGAAGCGATAGTGTACGCCATCCAGAGCGTTCTTTCGGGCGTACGCAGTCCCACGCCGTCGCCGAACCTTAACGAAAACTTGACTCAAATCATCACGATTGTGTCGAGTATCGTTGCGGTCTGCAAAGACAACCTGCCTCCAGCGTCGCGACAACAGGGCGAGGAGATTCTTCGCGAGCTCGGGGAGCACGCGAACAAGCTGAGCGAGGTGCAGGCGCAGACCGACATCACCAAGGAGTCGCGGCAGGTCATGGCAAAGTCGAGCTTCGCCGTTGCAAACGCGATGAAGGGCCTTATGAAGTTGTAGTGATACCTAGCTGTATATTCCATTCGTTTCGGGATCTGAGCAGCGCTACCCCATGATACTAGTGATTATATTATTGAATTCTAGCCATGCTCTTTCATGAGCTTCAAGGTGTAGTAGTCACTCCCCGGCCGACCGACACATCAATGTGTTTAGGAGGGACCATAGGTTTTGCGTAGGTGGGGATTGAACCTCATTCGCGAGTCCAAAGTGTGCGGCCTGGCCGCACGCGCATGCAGGGCCAGATGGGCACTTGTGAAAGCACTACGCGGGCGTGCGGCCAGGACGCACATCCCCGTCTGCGCATTGCCCACACACTCTCCCCTCTTCTCTGCAGTCACCGCCGCTACGCACACGAAGGCCCAGGAGCTGAAAGGGGAACAAGGACGATAAGTGTGTCCCTCCCCTCTTGCGTCCCCTTCTGTGCCCATTTGCATCAAGCAAGACAAAACAGTGCGTCCTCCCGCTCCCATCCGGCCACCCCCCGGTCAAGATGACGGCCGGGGAGAGCTACAAGCAGCTTACCAGCCACCCCACCCTCCCAGCCACAACAACGAAATGGCACACGCACCGCTCTCGCCGGTGCCGACTCAGCTCACCTTCTCCGCTTTCCACGTCCCTGGCCGCCACCACTGTGGAGGGTGATCCATGTCCGCTCACCCCAATCGCCCATCGCCATCCCCAACGCTGCACCCGTATCAATAGCCCACCCCCCACGCCCGTCTTCCCGCCGTCTCAGCTCACCAACCTCTTCACCAAGGCCCTTCATGAGTCCGAAGCCTTCAAGGGTCAGCTCACCTCCATCATGCATGTCCCTCCCTCCAGGCAGCTCTCTTCCACACGACGCGACACTAAGGAAGTCGTTCCAAAAAATGCTCATGATGCACCAGGACTTCCGTGTCCGCATGCGCACGGTCTTCGTCCCGTACTTCCTCCTACCGCAGGACTCGCAGAACGGCAAGACGCAGAAGCCCCGCAAAGCGTTCGCGTCTGGCAGCGACACCGACGACTCTGACTCGGATGTAGACGATGATTGATAGGGGGTTCTTGTAACTCTCCCCGGGTTAGCACTGGGNNAGCTAGCCGAGCCTAAAAAGGCAATCGGCGTCTGTGCTTTGATCACGACTCAGCTCAAGCGCGCGCGACACGCCCTGAATTTCGGGCTTGTTTGTGTGTTGCACCGTGCTCCAAGTTTGCCTTTCGATCAAG
>FTLJ01000636.1:0-17392 GCA_900155495.1 Porogramme epimiltina
GAAACATGTCAATGGGCGTAGCGACTCCTCACGCGCGTCCTATGTCCCCGGTCGCTCTGTGGTCGCCGCGAGCGGCACCACAACAATCGCGCTGCGATCGCCCTTCCCTCCCCCGAGTCCGAAACACATACGCCTTCCCCTCCTGACGCCATCCTTATTACGCTAATTCGACCCAGGAACGACGCGGTGTACCTACCCTCAGGTTATCATGCATGGTAACGATATTATCATGCACGCGTGGCGCCCTTCCGCACCTCGCCGCCAATCTTGGCGTATAGCCAGAGGCACGCTGACGCAGGCGCGCCGGCACGCGCGGGAAAAACCCAGGAGCGAACAACATACAATCGAAGGACATGGTGCTATCTATCTATACATTGTTGTTCTGCAGCATCTGGGCGACCAGTGCCTTCAGCTGGGTAAGCTCTGTTCGCTGGCTCTCGAGTGCTTCAGTTAGGGTGCGTATCTGCGCGTCGTGAGCATCCTTCATTTCCTGCGTTTTGCGAGCGCGAGCGGCGTCGTTTTCTCTTGTCTGTTGGAGAGTGTCACAGAGGTTGCTCGAGATCTTAGCCATGCCGCACGAGGCACAAGCTCTGGCTACGTTGTGTGCCTCATCTGAACCTGTGTGAATTGGTTTAGTTATGGACATGTCCTGCAAGTCATCCGCGAGGGCCTGAATGACCGTCATACTCGAGTAGTCGATGGTGTGAATGCGATCAGAGCACGGACTAATGCTGGATTGTAAGGGCAGGGATTCCGGCCGATGAGAGGCCGAGGAAGTGAGAAAAGGCAAGGGATTTAGACCATTGGTGGGACGAGGGAGGCTTGCACGAGGGGTCATGTCGAGGCGCCGATCCGATTGGCGAACTGGCGGCGGGAGGCAAATGTTCGCCTTCTTCTGTATCTCCTCGTACCTGCTCCCAGCGAGCTCGAGACCGAGCACGAGCGTCCGCTCTGGTGCGTGCGTACAGGGCGAAAATACGAGACGAATGGTGCGCTCCGCGTCTCCGAATTCGCGCGCGCCGTTCGGCCAGGTTGTGATGTGGTCCGTCGCGCAGTCGTGTACGTACTTTGGCCACGATTGAGCCCATGTCGCACTGTGGCTCTGATCCGCCCATGTCCAATGGCATGGATGCGCCTCAGTCGACGTTTTTGTGCACGTCCCGAGGAGGATGCGAACGTGCTCCAACAGTTTGGTGGACAGGCACCCAAACCGTATTGTGTCCTTCGACGCAGGGTCCCAGGACACCGCCCTGGTGACAGGGAAGAATGAAAGCGCGCCCAAGGTCTGCATTAGCGTCCGAGGGATTCGGAACACCGAGGGCGCGACGTCGGGAACGAAGTGTTGCAAGAGATGCGCACCATCTCTCCGTCCTGTCGTGGGCGGGTGGGCGGCGATGTAGATGTCGCGCCAGGTGACAAAGACGGGTTTTCCGCGGAAGCGCAGGTTGTTAGCGTCGCTACCGAGGGAGGCCAGTCTGAATCTGAACGACCCGGATCTGGTTGGTTCATGAAATAGCCACGACACACAGTACAGCTGGTGTGACGAGGTCTCGGCCTCATTAATCAGAGCTGGGTGTAGGAGGAGTGCGAGGGGTTCACCATTCCTCTGGCACGGGAGGACAGCGAGGGTGGCCCCGCCGACATCAGCCAATGGCAAGTGGCATTTCATTCCATACGAGGTGGCCTCGAACGAAGGGATCTTGTCGCAGGATTGGTCAAGTAGGCCAGCCTTAAGGTCATGGGGGTGAGATGGGAGCTAGCTACGTATAGAGTGAACTACACATACCTCCTTCTCCAGTTGGAATTTTTGCGGAAATGGCGGTAATAGTGCAGGAGAGTGTATCCACAGGGATGAGTATGTGTTAGACCATCCGATAAAGTCAGTGGGAGAGACAGCAAACAGAAATGTATCGGGATTATTAGGTTTGTGGCGCTGAGACTTGGATAAACACTTCTGTTCCCACTTGTCGTTACTGGAGTCGTGACAGTCTCCCCAGGCAAATAGTGTCGCGTCCGTGCTCCGTCTCGCTAGCTCCGCTTGCAGCCGCTGAAAAGCATACTGTCCCTCCCCGTAGAGCGTCGGCATGTTGACATCGAACAGTCCAAGGAGGCAGTACGCCTCATCCTCCACCCGCGTCGTCTTGCGCGTAGCCGCCCAGGACATGCGCGTCGCGATCGACGCATGAACTCGGAAGTCCCGCTCACGCGTGAGGTACTCCTTGTTGATCCCTGTGCACCTGGAGAGAGGGACACGGAGGTCGTACTTTGTTCCAATGTTCTCCCAATCCTTCGAGAAGAAGACGAGGAACGCTGGAGCGAGGAGCTCCTGAAGTGTCCATCCCCGCGAGTGCCATCGCGCCGACAGGAACTTGGAGTTCTTCGCGTGCGGATCATCGGCGCTGGGGACATCCTCGAGATAGACGTAGCAGACCTCGGACAGTGCGTACCAATTGAACATTGAGTTGATCGCCTCCGACAGCTCCGTGCTACTCGTCTTGTCGATGCAGCACAAGTCGATCCAGACCCAATCGTAGCCGTCTCCCTCCGCGACCTCGCAGCACCGGCGTATCTTCTCCCCAACGCATTCCCGTGGATTTGTTCCTGTGATCTTGCACTCCTTGACGATGTCCTGGACATCCTGGAAGGTCTGCTCGCCTGCGGGGTCTTGGGTCCAAGTGTGGGACAAGATCGCGTATCCTCCCACGACGGCAGCGCAGTCGGAAAAGTAGTGAAGCTCAGCGCGAGCGGTGCTGAGGACCCACATCGTGTCGGCTCTAGAGGTGCGAGCAGTTAGTGAGTCCGTTAACAGAATGAGGATGTCGACTCACTGAAACGGTGCAAAGAGTCGTCGTGTGTTCTGTTGAGGCCGTTAGAGTGGAAGGGTGTAGGTGTAGAGAAGGTGATAGATGTCGAAATGACGTCGGTTTAAAGGAAAGCTCCCTTTTGAGAAGTGAGAAAAGCGTCGTTGCCCGAATACTTATACTACTTAGTGGACCGAGTGCACAGCCCACACACGGAAGCAGTGTAGACGGCACAAGGCGTGGAAAAGCTATGTGGGCCGGTGCACGGTTTTCATCATGTCGAAGCTTTATAGAGAACCGCGATTCCCCGTGCTCGAAAGGGGCCAGCTCATTCCCCTTCCACATGCGTCAGCCTGAGCCTGAAACTATGAGAGTCGCTATGACAGCATGTGCACATTCAGAATTACTCATCCTGGGTCAATTTAGCGTGATTTCATGAGAACGCAAGAGAATGCACTGACGGACACAAAGCGTTGATCTCTCTGCCATTTAGGCCCCGACACACTTGGGAAAGTTGAGTTAGGCACAGTGCCTGCACTAGGCGAGTCTTGCGCGGGCAGTGATTTTAGAGAGCTCGAAATGTAGTCTGATTATTAGGGGCGGAGAACGCAGTAGCATACAGCACGCTACGTAGGACACAGGGGCAGTCGGGACGGAGGGGAGTCCAGCTTCTTCTCGCCGCGCTGGTGAACGCAGGACGGGGCGTGCATCGTGCGGTCGCTCTGGTCCTTTGAGGTTGGACAGGGGCCCGGCGAGAGCCGGGCTCGGACACCGCGCGAGGCAAGCCGCCGAGGCGAAGAGATCTGAGAGCCCCTGGAGAGGAGCGGCGAGGATGTTGGGATCGAGGGTTGCGCCACCCTCCCTGGCTGGCTTCTTGAAGCGGACGGGTGCATATGGCTGGAAAACGTCTTGGGCCAGGGGCTGACGTTGACGGCGGCGAGGTTGAAGGAAAGCGAGAACGATGATGGGTGGATGAGTCAGGATGACAAGCGCGCGACGGCCCGGGGGTCGATTGCAGCCTTGGCGCCCGTGCCCGTTTTGTCCGTGGACGTCGGACCAATTACCGTGTGCCCAGCCCGCCTGTTTGCCCCGATTGCCCGTCGACGTCTCCCTCACAGTTCGTCAGGAGGAATGTCCTTAAGCAGCTTGTCCATTGCCGTACATGCTCTAGTCCCGCGCGACGCCGCTTTTAGCTCCTCAGCTATCAGTAAATGTCCGCATATCCGTCCCTGCGTAAGCTACCCTCGCCGCTGCACTTACAAGATGTCTCTATTCCTAGACACAACCCCCTCCTTGTTCACCCCATATTCCTCCGTTTTCAGCTACTTTGACTTCTTCTGGCGCCATTTCTACTCCCGTTCTGTCGCCTCATGGCCGTTCCTTTCTGTCTCAGACTCTCAACATCATCCATCCGGACGTGTATCAACTTATCAAGAGTATGACATACCGGAGGGGACAGCCGTAGAAGAGACAGGGAGTCGCGCAGCATGTGGTGTAGGGACAATCATCTTCGGTGCGTCTTTTTCGCTGCATTGATCTCCTCTTCACGTTCTCAGGGCGACCCTTGTTGCAGCCTTCACCCATCCGTGTCTGCGCGCGGAGTCCGAAGCCCCCTGCCGCGCAAACAAGGCGATATTCCCGCCGCGCTCAGAGGTTTTTCCATGACCACTCAGCACCGTCGACCTGTTTCTGTAGCTTCTCCGTGAAGATGCCACACCTTGCGTAGGTACGTTGCCTTCAAGTTTCGTTATGTCCCTTATCCCCTTGTCCTCAACGTGTTTCGTTCCCCGGCTCAGCCCTCGCCATCCACCCATTGGGCGGCTCTAACTGCTCGCGCGTGCCCGGGCGCATGCTCGCGCGACGCATAGAGGCCATCTTTTCATGTCCGGTGTCCCCCATTCGCGTTCTCCAGTATCTCTGCCACTACAACACAGTTTCGACTGGTGGATACTCACCAAGAGAGCCTGTTGGGCGCGCAATGACCGCGCGCGTCGCGGGGAACAGTCGGGCTTCACGGAGAAAGTGGACGGGCACAACTCCACGACGGCCGCCGTGGTCATCGAGTTGTTCAAGTTGCGAGCTAAGAAGACGGAAGACCTCACCGCCTCCGGGCTGACCATATCTGTGATCGGTGAGTGTCACCTTGCTCTCTAAGTTCTCTCACATGATCGATATCTCTTGCAGGCTTTTCCGTGCTTGGGTACTCAAGGAAAGCATCGGTGCACAATAGTAGGAGCGAGTTACACGCGGTTAGTGTCCTGAGCCACGCATTACACATGTACAAGATATTCATCCATGCCTCGGTCATGTGCTCTGAAAAGGCAGTATTGAGCCGGCCGACCTTGTGGAGCGGCAGCCCGATATTCTGCGCTTCCCACCGGATCCGCCACGATGGGCTGTGGGGGACGGTGGTGCGATCGTGCTCTGTATGTATCGAACAGAGGGGAAGATGCCCGTCCCGCAGGAGCCACGGCGAGTGGAGGTCCCGATCGCGGATTGTCGGCGACAGCGTCCAGCAAGGAGCGGCGCGGGCAACACTATCTCAGCAACGTGCTAATGAGGATCAGGGTAGGAACAGCGTGTACACTGTACCTACCTAGACATATTAAGTACCGTGAATAATCTCGAAAACACATCAACAGTCCGTGAGGAAAGTAGCTCGTCAAAAAGTACTTTCACATATGAGTCCGTAGCTTGTTATACGAGCACAATGCTGCACGAACTACCCCCTTCTCCTTAGGCTAGAATGATGACTTTCCTGATGCGGTGGGCGGTGCACCCCCTGCGCGGCGTGTGGTGCTGTGTATGCTAGTGTGGGATGCATAGGGGGAGGCGGCTGCCATGATCTAGGGGATGCCGTGGCCATGGTTGACGATGAGTGTCCTCCTGAAGTTGATTGTGGCGTGTAGACAGCTTGCATGTATGGAGGGGATGGTCTGTAGATGGGCGGGGGGGCAGAGGATGGCGCTGAGAAATGGGTGCGTTGCGCGGGCACGGACAGGGAAGGAAGTGACAAGCCGTTCCTTTGGAGAATGTTTAGAACACCGGTGAGGGTTTGCTTCAAATCGTCTATCTCGCGATCACGATCGGCATTGCTTTCCCTCACAATCTCTTGAATGGCGTAGTGGAGGTTGCTAGGGATATGGTCCAAATAATGATTGGTGCTCCTATTGAAATCGGAGTCAGAGATAGTCGCACTGCGCATTTCGCTAGAGCTTAGAGGGCTTCCAACGGCTATAGACATGTTTTGCACGCCTTTGGCCAGGATGCGAGTACTAGGAATCGTCGTGCTTGGACGGTGAGTTATCTCGGTATTCCCAGTCCTATGGCTAATTGCGGAGTGCCAGTGTGCATGAATGTCGGAGGTAGTAGACCTGCTGGAGAACAACGAAATGGACGGGGGATTGCTGATGGGACCTGTTCTTCCACCAGCCGCATTGACGCGTCTGTGCAAGAAACGAATAGGTGGCGGAAGGTAAACATTTGCATTCTTCTGAATCGCTTTGTACACACTCCCGACGAGCTCGAGGCCGAGAACGAGCGTCTGTTTTGGCGTGTGCGTGCAAGGCGTGAACGACAGGCGAATCATGCGGTTGGCTTCCCCAAACTCGCGCGTGAGGTCGGGCCAGTCCTCGATGTGGTCTGTAGAGCAGTCATGAACATATTCGCGGCTGGACTGTCCCCATGTTGCTTGATGTCTGTAATCTGCCCATGCCCAATGGGACGGACTCCGGGCAGCTGTCGATGCTTTCACACACATCCCAAGGCAAATGTGAAAACCCTCTACCAATTGCGTGTTCTGGCAGTCAAACATTATGTTCGAAGCATCCCTCCAAGTTTCGGGGAAGAACTCAAGCGCGCCCAACGTCTGCATTGTCGTCCGAGGAATCCGGAATGTCGTGGGCGCGACGTCGGGGAGGAAGTTCTGCAGGAGATGGGCGCCGTCTGTCCGTCCGGTCGTGGGCGGGTGGGCGGCGATGTAGATATCGCGCCAGGTGGCAGCGACGGGCTTTCCGCGGAAGCGCAGGTTGTTGTCGTCGCCGCCGAGGCAGGCCAGCCTCTTGACGTTGTACCCGGATCCAGTTGGGTTACGAAATCTCCACGAGACATAGTAGAGCTTGCGGGATGAGCCCTGGGTCTGGTCGTTCGGGGATGGATGGAGGAGGAGTCCGAGGCGTCCACCAATCTTCCGGCATGGGAGGACAGCGATGGTGAGCCCATTGACCTCGGACACAGGAAGGTGACACTTCATGCCGTACGGGGTGACCTCAAACGAGGAGACTTCGTCGTGAGCTTGGATAGGCGAACTGTCCTTAGGCTAGTGGAGTATTCATTTGGATATGAGTCAGGAACGAGTTGCGTACAAGGCGCACCCCACATACCTTCTCGTCCGGCTCAGTTCGGGTAATTGGTGGAGTCGGCGGACCTGCCGGGGATGGCGTCCACGGGGACGAGCGCGCATCTGACCATCCTATGAACCAACTCGGTGAGGGAGAAAATATAAATATACCCGGGTTATCCGGGTTGTGGCTGCAATGACTCTCAGACGCAAGTCCCTGTTCCCGCTCATCGTCACTGAAATAATGGCAGTCGTCCCAAGCGAAAAGCGTCGCGTCCGTGCTCTGTCTTGCCAGTTCGGCCTGCAGCCGCTGGAATGCATGTCGACCCTCCCCGTACATCGTCGGTATGTTGATGTCGAACAGTCCAAGCAGGTAGTACGCCTCGTCCTCCACCCGCGTCGTCTTGCGTTTCGCCGCCCATGACATGCGTGTCGCGATCGAGGCGTGGACTCGGAAGTCCCACTCGCGCGTCAGGTACTCCTCTTCGATTCCTGTGCACTCTGAAAGAGGATCGCGGAGCTCATACTTTGTCCCGATCTTCACCCACTCCTTCGAGAAGAAAATGACGAACGCGGGGGCGAGGAGCTCTTGCAACGTCCATCCCCGCAAGTGCCATCGTGCGCTCTGGAAATCCGAGTCTTCGTCGTCGGGATCGTCGTCGTCCTCGACATCCTCGAGATAGACATAGCAGACCTCAGAGAGCGCGTACCAGTTGAACATCGAGTTGATCGCCTCTGACAGCTCCGTGCTGCTTTCCTTGTTGATGCAGCACGAGTCAATCCAGATCCAGTCATAGCCGTCTCCCTCAGCGATCTCGCAGCATCGACGTATCTTCTCCCCAACGCGGTCGCGCGGGTTTGCTCCTGTAATCTTGCACTCCTTGGTGATGTCCTGGACGTCCTGGAAGGTCTGCTCGCCTGCAGGGTCCTGGGTCCAGGTGTGCGACAAGATCGCGTATCCTCCAGTGACGGCAGCGCAGTCGGAAAAGTAGTGGAGCTCAGCGCGAGCGGTGCTAAGGATCCACATCGTTCCAGCTCTGCAAGTGGGAGTGATTAGCTAGCGTGTCGACTCTGGAAAGGCTATGTTGACTCACTAGAATGGTGCAAAAAGTCTATGTGTATCGTGCTGAGGCCACTAGAGTGGGAAGGTGTCAGTGTAGACAAGGTGACAGATGTCGGAGTGTCTTCAGTTTGAAGTGAGGCTCCGTCTATGAGAAATGAGCAAAGCGTCCTCGCTCGAATACTTATATAGTACCAGCGGATTGAACGCACAGCCCACGCTCGGAAGCAGTGTGTGTGAAACGAGGCGTGGAAAAGCTATGCGGGCCTGTGCGCAGCTCTAATCGTATTGAAACTTTATAGAACAGCGCAGTTCTTCGTGCCCCAGGGGTGCAAGCACATTGCTTTTCTACATGCGTCAGCCCAAGCCTTCTGGACGCGCTGAGGGTCGCGAGAACGCACTTGCGGATACACCACGCCGGTCTCTCCGCGTCTTTAAGATCCTGACGTGATTGGAGAAATTTGGTCAGTCATGTTTGCACTGGGCAAGTCTTACTGACATACCGCGGGCAGCGATCGCAGCCCCATCCAAAGGCAACTTTATTACTGGGGCGGACAGCGCGGGGGCATATAGCACGCTAGATAGGGACCCATCATGCCAACCGGAGGACTGGTCCCGGACGGCGGTCGGGACAGGGGACCGGTGGCGATCGGAGGCGAAGAGAGCCCTCTGAGAGGAGCGGCGAGGATGTTGAGTTCGAGGTCAAGGGTGGATGGCCCTCGTTGGCCGGCTTCTCGAGGCAGACGGGCGCGTATGGCTGGGGAGCATCTTGGGCCAAGGGCCGACGTTGGCGGCGGCGGGGAAGGGGAGTGAGAACGATGTCCGCGACGGCCCAGGAGTCGGGAGTCGGGAGTCGATAAAGCCGGAATTGGCCCGGGCGCGGTCTACTTCCAGTACCAAGACACGGCGCCGGCCGCGATCCCCTGTCCATGCGTCCTTCACATCACACCAGCGACAACGCGTCCACCCTCCCCTTCAGCGCTTCAGCGCTTCACTCCCATGCGCCCAACTTCTTTGCTATATAGCTATCGCCCGCCGCCCTTCCCTCCCCACATATCAAGATTCAACTAAATGCAAGGCGGTGATACCGCATCCTTAGGTGAGCTCTTCCGCGATCTTGGGTGCCTCGGGATCTCGACTCTGACCATCGTCTGCAGGCGTTCAGACTCACTCCCCTCAGCTGTACCCCTTACTCCCTTCCCCATGCCGGCCCCTCCTATGTCATTGACAGCCACACAAGTCTTCAGCCCCCTCGCACCTGCACATCCTTCGAACCCTTGCTGCACTGGCCTGTACTCAGTATGGTTCTCCGCGGTCCTCACATTACTCGCATCATGATCAAGAACGGGAGTCTTGGAGGGAGCAGGCATGAAGGGAGGAGCAGATGGTCGGGTACTGAGCGGTGTTGTTGAGGGACAGTCGTCTTCGGTGCGTCGGCTCCCGCTTCCTTCGTCATCCTGTTTTTAATACGTCTTCTCTTGTAGGTTATCCGCAACCGCCTGGGCATGCATTGAGTCCTTCACATGGAAAATGCCTGTCGTGGTCGCAACACGCTAGTTCGCACACAACCGTGTCACTTCGACATATCGTCAGCTCAAAGGCGCATTGTTAGGCGAGATGAAGGAGGCCATCAAGGAGTCCCCATCAACAATTGACTTTTTCAAAGCTGCGATGGCCTTGAACGCTGTGCATGGTCTGCTTAGCTCCGGATTCCATGATCGCCTTCTAGACGAGAAGGTTGTCAATTTGCCTGTGCAGCCGTTTGGCCGCTTCGACTCTTATGAACGCGGAGAGTGCCATCGTCCAGTCCCGCAGCTACGTTCACCACCGACCCCAGGACATATTGTCGATTCTCAGCTCGAAGCCATAGAACGTAAGTTCATGAACTCCCATCACACTTCGACTATGATAGTAACCCTTCGATAGAGGCCTCACCTACCGGAACTTCTGGACAGAACGCCGCAGAGTGTCATCGTGATGATATCCAAAGTAAGTGTTCCATCACCCCGCGCGGTTCCCTGCTAACCTCATCTTTCAGTCACCCCAGACGACCTCAACTACACGCCTGAGACTCACTCGCGCTCCTCCTACGCCGCTTCCACACCCTCACGGCCTCCATTACAGCCGCGCGCACGCTCACCGCGGAACTCCACCTCCGGCGCCCGCCGCCGCTCTCCGCACACATCGTCTTCGCGCCCGCCCCGCCGCCCCTCCCGCGCTCCTTCTCGCACGACGCGCGCGCGGCGCTCCTCGACCGCGTCATCGCGCGCATCGCGGAGCAGCGGCATGACGCGCCAGCGGAAGGACCAGGGGCTGGGGAGAGGTCGTGGAGCCGGCGCGCGGCTGCGCGCGAGTGGGTGCGGAAGCGGTGGTTGTTCACGCCCGTCGCGGACGAGGCGGGAGAGGCGGGGTTCGAGGTCCCGGGGTGGGCGTGGTATGTTGGTGACGGCGCGCCGAGGGTGCACGCTGAGGCGGCCTTGGTGGCGCTGGCTTATGCGTGCGCGTCTAGATGGGAATGTGGCTTGTCCATGTTCGATGGAGCGGAAGGGCTTGGAGAGGCGGAGGCTGAGGAGGTGTTGGAGCGGGTTCTCTTGGTGTGCGTCTCTTCGGTGCAATGTTGGATGCTAATGGTGGCCTCTTCGATGTCAACATGCCCACACTGTACGGGGAAGGTCGGCGTGCGTTCCAACGCCTTCAATACGAGTTTGTCAAGCAGCAGTTCGACGCCTCGCTTCTGGCATGGGGTCTCCACCACGATTGGGACTCAGAATCTTCACCACACCGACCCGTCTCCTCGTCGGGCATGATCGAGGGTTTCCACGACGCGACTCAGTTCCAACGGTTTCTCCTCGCACCATTGCCCCGGGTCTTCAGTCACCCAAGAGTCATTTACTACACACCCGGAAGAATTCTCAGACGCCGCAGCCCTACCTACTCCATCAATGGCCCACTGTACGTACCAAACTCGATCATCGTATATGCATTGCTGAATTGTGTTCAGGTCGAAGGAGAAGAGGTGGAACGCCGAGAAAAGGGCCCATTCGGTCACATTGAGCTTCCTATGTTCGAAGTCTCTAGTATCGGCATCAAGTGCCGGTTCCCTGTTGCAGAGGTCAATAGCATCACGATCGCGGTTCTTCTATGCGAGGCGAACAATCAGCATCTTGGGCTACTCCTTCATCCAGCCGGAGACAACGATCTCTACGACCCCACCCGGAAGTTGTACTACGTTTCGCGCGCCTTCTTATGCGAAGAGACGCAGTCATTCCACCTCTTCCGTTTTGCGTACCTCGGCGGTGATCTGTACAACCTTCGATATCGCGGGAAGACGCTAAAACCCTGCTGGCGCGACATATACATATCCCCCGCGCCGCGATCTCAAGACAGCCCCGATCCCACCCACCTCATCCTGCAGTTCTGGCCGGACCGCGCGTGGCCGACACCATTCCGCATCCCGCGCAGGATTCTTCGCACCTTCATTGATGTCGACCTCACGCCGACCTCTGGATTGGTTGTCGAAGCCACCAAAGACCCCCCGTGGCACGTCTGGGCGTAAAGTTCTACAACCCCGTCGCGAGCGAAGCTGTCCGCGTCATCTTTGGGCTATGTTCGAAGTCCCTCCTCGATGGCCGCCGCCCGCATTGGGCGTGGGCAGAGCCGGCGACGCGGACAAACTGGACGGCGCAGGAGTGGCGGCGCCGCTCACACGACTGCGCGCTCGATCACGTGGACACGTGGCCAGGCGCAGAGAAAGCCTTCGGCGATGCGGAGCGCACCATCTGGCTGTCCTTCGGGCTCTGCCTATACTCGCCGTCGACGACGCTCCAGGTGCACATCGAGCTTGCGGGCACGTTCTACACAGCCCTATCCTGCGGTACGGACGTCGTTCGCTCGGCCGCGGTCCCACCTCAAACGCTACCCGAAACTTCGGAGTCCCTCCCTGCCATCGTGCATTCCCCTGCCCCCGAACCAGCGCTAGATTATTCAGATGGCTTGGAAGCTACTCTATACAATCTCGACTTGGGCTCATAGACGCCGCGCTGATGCTCTACGAGTATAACCTACGCTTATTGGCGGATCATTCTGCCATGTACTTCGCATGCCCTGATAAAAGAAATCCTTCACGAAACCCGACGATATCCCCCCCCCCCCGTTTGCGTACCAGGAACGACACACCGCCGCACGCCCAAAGACAAGTCAATTACAAAGATTCAGACCATCGCCACCGCGGCGTGCGCCCTGCCACAAGCAAGTATCTCGCCTTGCGCTCGCTCGCGTGGGGACCGGGACGCGATACCGAGCTGTACCCGCCCGTCCTTCAAGTTCCCGACAGGAAGCAAGTGTTACGGTTCCTGTCGATAACGTGTCGCTGGCTCGCGGTCCCGATTAGAAGCCCCTGCCAGCGTTGCCTCGAAACAAGCCTATTAAACGAGGAGAGGGACCGGAGGTTAGGCTTATGTGGACCTAGGGGAGGTTACCGGAGCAGGTGAGGAATCAAAGAGTGGTCATTCGGAGTCCTTCCGAACAACTTGAGCTCCTGTAGAATGTTTGCGAGCAAATTTGACAATCGGCGGGCCTGTTCCTCGAGGTTCCGGATTCTGCGATCTTGAGCGACCTCGTGTGCCGTTAATACGCGATTCTCTTCATTAACATCGTCGTTTATGCCCGCCGCCCGCGCGGCAGGAACAGCTTTGGCTAGTGAGGGTAGTAAGTCATATAAACGATGTGGATGATGAAGAAGAGCCGCCCTACTTGAAGCCTGTAGCTCGAGAGCTTCCACGAGCCCTTGAGGCCGCGCTCGGGGCCAGAGGTAACTGTTCGCCCTCCGCTGAATCCATTCGTACACGCTTCCGACAAGCTCGAGGCCAAACACGAGTGACCGCCCCGGCGCTCGTGTGTCGGGCGTGAATACTAGACGAATGGTGCACTCCGCGTCTCCGAACTCGCGCGTGCCGCCAGTCCAATCCTCGATGTGGTCCGTCGCACAGTCGTGTATCTCGGTAATGGGGTGACACCATGCAGCTCGATGAAAGTTCTCGGCCCACGCCCAGTGATACACGTGCGATCCAGTTGATGCCTTCTCGCATGTTCCGAAGAGGGTGTTAATGAACTCTACCAAAGCAACGTTCTAGCATGTAAACCGTATGAGGTCCCTAGACACTGGCTCTCTGAATACCGTGCTAGTGTGGGGAAAGAGCTCGAGTGCAGCCAAAGCCTGCAACAGAGCCCGAGGGATGCGAAAGGACGCCAGCGTGATGTCGAGAAAGGAACCTTGCGAGAGATAAGAGACAACAGCACGTCCAGTGATGGTGGGCGGGGAGGCCACGATGTAGATGTCATGCCATGCAGCCACGATGGGCTTCCCGCGAAAGTGCAGGCTGTGGGGGTCGCTGCCGAGGTAGGCTAGCCTCTTTGATATGTACCGGGATGTTTGGGGGCCACTGAATGACCACAAGACGGAGTGCAGTTCTGTGACGGGTCTACAACCTCATGGCTCAAAGCAGGGTGCAGGAAGAGACCGATGTGCTGAGCGTTCACGTTGAGTGAGAGGACAGCAATGGTGACTGCATCGACCTCAGCGGCTGGGAAGCGACATTTCATGCCGTTCGGGGTCATCTGGAGCGCGGAGATCTCTGTGTAGTCTTGGCCGACCTTTCTGTTGTGGAGAATATATATAGGGTGGGAAGGGGTTGCACGCAGAAAGGTGACACAAATACCTGAGAGTTTTGCGAAGACATTGGGCTTCCGGGATTAGAGGCATGCAAGGAGGTATATAGATCCGACCTTCTGACGAAATAATTGAGTGAGGGAGCAAACAAAAAGATATTTGGGCTAGTATCTGGATCGTGGTGTTGGTAGTAGAGTTTGGAAGAGGTGCCTGCTTTCCCTCGGATCTCGCGCATGTGCAGCCAACTAACCGGTACCCCTCCACCGTGGACCGGACTAATGGCCCTCTTGGTGCGGCGCATAGTATGCGTCCTGCGGTCCATACGGCCCTCTTGAGTATGCGTACGCAGGATGTACCAGGGCGAATGCCTGCCACCCGGAAGCTACTATAACCGAGGGGCCGCCGGGAGCCCCCTGTGGTGTATAGGCGACCTGCGTGTACGAAGGAGGGAACGAGGCGGGCGTGGGCGGGGAGGAGAAGGTCTGAGCAGGAGAGTGGTGGTATCCTTGCACAGAGCCCCAGGGTTGGGGAACTACAGGCCGCGCGAGGCGGTTGTCGGTGAGCGGAGCGTACTGCGTGTGGGGTGGAACTCTCGGTTGCGCGAATTCACCGCGGGCGCTCTCAATGGTCTTGATCAACTCGCGCATCTGCGCCCCGTGCGCTTCCTCCATTTCGTGCATTTCACGACGATGAGCCTCGTTCATGGCGTGCATCTCGCGCTCGCGTGTGGCGTCGTGCTCCCGCAGAGTCTCGTGCAGCTCACGATCGTGTGCGGCGTTTTGCGCCTTCAGTGTCTCGCGGAACTCGCGGCGTAAGTCACTGATGGCGTTTGCTGCGACGGTGACATTGATGCTGGCGTTTGCCCCAGAGATCGTTGCATTATGTGCCTCTCCGCAGCCCGCGAGGTGTTCGTTGGTTACGGACGGGTCGCCAGGGTTTTCAGCAATGCATCAGAAGATCTGCGTTTGCACTGAGGCGACTGAGGACACTGTAGCAGTGTCCTCAGTGCGCCTCAGTGCCATCAGTGCACTTTCCCACGGACCCCTCTCAGTGTTTGCGCCGGGCTATGGCGCTTAGCGCCACTCGCTCTCTCCCCTCCTCCCTCCCCACCAAACACGCGTAGGCTCCTGGTTCTAGCCCCGAAAGATGTTCTCAATGATCAACACGACAGTTTTGTGAAGCAAAATTGCCCCCAAACGCGTTCAAAACCCCGGAACATTACACTCACGGCGCTTCTCTCATATGGTCCTCTCCTCGTACCTCTCAGGACGTTCCGACCGCAGGGTGTCATTCCGGAACTTTATATTTGAGTTGGCGGCAGTCATGGTCATATAGGTAAGCCCTGTCCCCAAAAATTTGCGTTTCTCTGCATTTTGAGGCTACCAAGCGGCCGCCCCCTCGCCTTCCACTTTCCTAGTGCTATGCAGACACATATGTGCCGTTTCTGCTCGTTCCCTTGATCCTCCCTTCACGCCGTTTTTACCAGTGCATATTATACATCCCCCATGCCTCCATGCACCGTATTTTCCCCCGATTTCCGTCCGGTTCCGATTTCATAGCCTATGCATAGTTTCAGCCACTTCGACTACTACTGCCCTCTAATTCGCATGCTGTATAGTTTATTCCACTCAAATTATGTATATACATACTCACACATAGTACCCCAATTGTATTCAACTGCTTTCAATGCGATATCCGACTCTGTGTGTTCTTGCTGAGCGAAAATGTGCGCACCGAGGGGTTGGCGCTTATTACGGCGGCGCGCCCAGTGCCCTCAGTGCCACCAGGGCGCCAGTGCAATGCAAAAGTTCTGATGCATGGTGTTAACGGAGCTGGTATTGCTCGAGCGGTTGGCGATTTGTTGGCGGTTGGCCCTAAGGGCAGTCGCAGAGTTGGTGGGGACAGAGCCTGAAGGCCAGCGCGAGGGAAAGGATGCTAGCGCGGGACTCCGTGTTGAATTGGTTGTGGGACCTGCCCTGGAAGCCGTAGCATTGACACGTCGGTGCGGGAGACGGATAGGCCGTGGGAGGTAAATATTTGCGTTCTTCTGTATTTGCTCGTACCTGCTCCCGACGAGCTCGAGGCCGAGAACGAGCGTCAGCTCTGGCGCGTGCGTGCATGGCACGAATACGAGACGAACCACGCGCTCCACATCCCCGAATTCGTGCCTGCGGTTATGCCAGCCCTCGATGTGGTCCATTGCACAGTCGTGCACGTATTTTGTCCAAGGCTGGGTCCACGTCGAACTGTGGCGCTGATATGCCCATGCCCAGTGGCACGGACGGGCCTCAGTTGACGCTTTCGTGCACGTCCCCAGCAGGATGCGAATTGACTCTACCAAGTCCACGTTTTCGACCCAAAACTGTATTGTGTCCTTCGACGCTGGATCCCAGGATACCGTCCGGGTCCTGGGGAAGAACTTGAGCGCACCCATCGTCTGGATTAGCGTCCGAGGAATCCGGAATGCCGTGGGCGCGACGTCGGGAACGAACTCCTGCAGGAGATGGGCGCCGTCTCTCCGTCCGGTCGTGGGCGGGTGGGCGGCGATGTAGATATCGCGCCAGGTGGGAGCGACGGGCTTTCTGCGGAAGCGCAGATTGTCGTAATCGCCACCGAGGCAGGCAAGCCTCAAGGCTTTGTACCCAGATCCAGTTAGCTTGCGAAATCCCCACGAGACGTAGTAGAGCTTGCGGGATGGGCCCTGGGTCTGGTTGTTCGGAGGTGGATGGAGGAGGAGTCCGATGCGTTCACCATTGAACTGGCATGGGAGAACAGCGACGGTGACCCCGTTGACCTCAGCCACTGGAAGGTGGCATTTCATGCCATACGGGGTGACCTCAAACGACGAGACTTCGTCGTGAGCTTGGCTAGACAGACTGTCCTTAAGCTATTGGAGTATTCATTTGGATATGAGGTAGGAACGAGTTGCGTATAAGGCATACCACACATACCTTCTCATCCGGCTCAGGTCGGGTATTTGGTGGAGTAGGTAGACCTGCCGGAGATGGTGTCCACGGGGACGAGCGCGCATTCGACCATCCGATAAACTGACTCGGCGAGGGAGCAAATAGAAATACATACGGGTGATCCGGGTCGTGGCTGTGATGAGTCTGAGACACAGGTCCCTGTTCCTGCTGGTCGTCACTGGAACAGTGGCAGCCGCCCCAAGCAAAAAGCGTCGCATCCGTACTCTGTCGCGCTAGCTCAGCCTGCAGCCGCTGGAACGCATGTTGCCCCTCCCCGTACATCGTCGGCATGTTGATATCGAACAGCCCAAGGAGGCAGTACGCCTCATCTTCCACCCGCGTCGTCTTGCGTGTAGCCGCCCAACGCATGCGTCTCGCGATCGACGCATGGACTCGGAAGTCCAACTCGCGCGTCAGGTATTCCTCGTCGATCCAAGTGCACTCGGAGAGAGGGATCCGGAGATCGTACTTCGTCCCTATCTTCTTCCACTCCGTCGAGAAGAAAATGACGAATGCGGGGGCTAGGAGCTCTTGCAGCGTCCATCCTCGTGAATGCCA
>FTLJ01000637.1:0-33892 GCA_900155495.1 Porogramme epimiltina
TACCTACGTACCAGGCTCACTGCCTGCCCCGCCCGCCCACCCACACTGCCCGTCCTACCTACCTGCCTACCTCCCACCCGCATCGCTGTGTTTACATCCTATCTATCCCACTCCCTCAGCATCTACACGCATCCCACATCTGAATATATACCGCTGCAATTGGTTTCTACACCTCCACCTCCTTTGTGTGCGCGCGCGCCCGATCGCGCCCGATCGTGTTGAGATCAAACTTTGGAGATCCGAGTCGTGAAGCTTGAGGGATGAGCGTCGCGCTATACTTACTTGCGAGTCGGCTGCACAGGTGTGAGGCGCGCGAGGCGCTCCTTACAAGTGACACGCATGCACACTTTGCCACGTACTACACACTTGGGATTGCACCCCCGCGGCGCGCGGGGATGCGGGGAAGAGCCCGCGCGCAAGCGTTCAAACGTTCAAACGTTCAAGCATAGACGTTCAGCCGTGCGCCCGCGCCCGCGCCCTCGGCCTTCTCTCAGGGTCGCCCTGCTTGAGTAGTTCCGCTCGCGTGCGCGCGTCCCCTGTCAGATATTTGGGAGACGTTTAGTATTTGTGTATGACGTGTCCCCCTTCCCCTTGAGGGGGCGCACACACCACCGACAAGTCGCAGAGCGGCCCGGCGCGCGGGGAAGTGCGCACGCCTCACGCGCCCCGCGGGCCGCGCGCGGGCGCACGGGGGGGAGCGCGCCCCACGCAACCGTTTACGCGTCTCGCGCCACCCGCACTTAGACACGCGTGCGCTTTTTCCGCCGCGAGTACGGTGCCCGACCCCGGGAAGCCGCGTGGGGCGCGACGCGCACGGTTCTGATCCACGCGCGGCGGCAGACGTTTTCCATCGGACGTGCGCGCCGTCTTCTCCGCAGGCAGGGGGTGTTCATTGTCGGTGTGGAATTCGTCGTCCGGTATTAAGCGCCCAGCGCCAAGGGCGGTTCTCAAGCCTCTCAGGGCGGGGGCGGCGCGTTTCGTCGCTTGTAAACGCTTACCCCGGCTGCAGGTGTGGGGACCTGGGGTCGAGGCTTAGCCTTCGCGTGGGGGCGGGGGGCGTGTATCATTACTTCTCGCGAGGCCCGAATCCGAACATACTTTACTTGCCTCGCATCTTCCGAGACCGACCGGCGGTGTCCTCGACCGCACGCGCGGGTCGCCCGCCCGGAGTCGTCGCCCTCCGCTGTCGGTGTGGTCGCTGTATGCGCGGGAACACGGAACGGGAGGGCACGCCTCGTCCGAGGAGCCCATATGGAAAATGGAATATGGAAGCCCCGCTGGGAGGTATGGCGTCAGACGTCAGGGCGCGCGTACGCGGCGGCGGGCTTCGAAGCCAGCAGCCAGCCCACTTATCGCTCGTCTATCTGCGCCCGTAGCGCGGCCTCGGAGAGTCGGAAGACGGACGTGAACTGCGTCATGCAGCACGCGCGAGGACGTCCCGTCCTCCCGACGTCGGACATGCGTGGCGGTTACATACATGCGCCCCTTACGTTCCGCACCTGTCGCATAGCAGTAAGTACTCCGCCCAGCGCTCCAGCCCGAGGCCCGCCGCCCCCGCGCCGCCATGTATACTTATCGCCCGCGGCTTCTCCTCCGAAGCCGCGTCGGGCGCCCATATAAGCAGGTGCGCGCACCCCGCGCGTCGCCGTGCATCGTGCACCGTGCACCGTGCGCCGCGCACGCTCCGCCGCGCGCCCTGGCCCGCACGCGTGCCCGGCGCCCGGAACGCAAGTTCGCATTGCAGCCCTCTCCGCCCCGCCGCCGCCGACGGCGCGCCGCGCCGGGGCCATTGAGCCCAGGCGGGCGCCCGGTCGCGCGGCGCACCAAGCGCGGCGCGGGCGAATCCCACGCGCGCCGCCTCGTCGGCACGGACCCGACGAAGCACCCGCCCGTCCCGGCGTCCCGGCACCGGCACCGAGCGTGTCACCCGCCCTGCCCCCCCCTCCCGTCAGCGTGCGACGTGCGTCACCCGCGTCGCCGGCGCCCACGTCGTCCCTCGCGCTCTTGGGCTTCCTTCGGGGCGGCGCGCGGACGGCTCGCTTGGGCGGGGGGCGGGGCGGGCCTCGCTCGGGGCGGGCGGGCCTGCGTCCCTCGCAGCGCGTGTCTCCCGTCCGTTCCGATGCGGTGCCCGGGCCCTGGGAGTCGGAGTTGCGAACGCGTTCATTTGCGCGCGCCGTCCGTCGTCGGTCCCATCCAGCTGCAGCCATCCAGCCCACGCCCGCACGCCCGCGTGCGCTCCGAGGCCCTGGGGGTGCCCCGAAGCCTTCGCCGCGCTCGCGACGCCTTCCAGCGTTGCCCTGCACATGTGTCGCTCCCTCCCCCCCTCTCGACTCCGGCCGGCTGTCGTCTTCCGCGAAGCTAAGCTGCACCCGCCTCCTCGAGCTTCGATCCGTGCGTACACGCCCACGCCCACGCTCACGCCGCCGCCCACCCCCGTTCCGCGTCCAGTGCCGCCTTCGCGAGGGCGCGTGTGCGAGGCCCGCCTCGTGCTAGAGAGATCCCGCATCGTTGCCGGAGTCCGAAGGCGAGTCCGCGCCGGACGGGCGTCGCAGTGCAGAGCCAAAACGGCGCTCGGGTCCCTTCCCATCGCGGGCCAGCTCGCGCGTGTGCTTGTAAAATGTGTGCTGTAGGGCGCTGCGCAGCCGACCACGGCTTCGTGGAGTGGAGCCTGCGAGGGCGCAGAAGTCCCCTGGGTGGAGCGGGGCGCACGGTTCGTATGCGCCCCGACGATCTCGGTGCAAGAATCTGCCTGGTGTGTGTGCACGTAGGCGACGTCCTTGGTCGTCGTCATAAACTCCGCCCTGGCCCGTACTTCCGGCACAATTACATATCGCCTCAAGCGGGAAGGCATCGTACGTACGTTGCGTTTATGTGCCCTCTATCATCATCTGCACCCGAACTTGCATGTAGTTGCAGTTTAGAGGGTCGCTCCACGTCTCCTAGGGGTGCGCCCCAAGGGCGTCGATATTTGGCTCAGAACATGCCGCGTGTAGTCAAAACGAGTGTTCACGTACTCGTCACCGCTATCTCGCGCCCGTGTCCTCGGAGTGGCGCCGCAGTGGCCATCCAGCTCGCGAACTCCCGTTCACCGTTCACGGTTCTTCACCCAAGCGATCGATGATAGCACAGGCTCCATGCCGTCTCGTAGCCGCCCCGCGCGGCCCATGTATGGCCCCACAAGAGCTCTCGGCGCGGTCGACTCGGGCCTAACTGGCGCCCACAAACCCTGCGCACCCTGCGAGGCGCGCCTGCCTCTACTCAGGTGTGGCCTGCGAGGCCCGGGGTGCCTCAGCGCACAGAGCTTGTCGCCACGCGACGGGCCCAGCTTCCAAGCCACACCCCGCGTAGCGCACCCCCTCGAGCCTGAGCCTCGACGTCGACGACGCTTCGCCCGATCTGCCGCGCGAGATCACACCTCCCCGCGAGCGCGCGCGCACAGCAGAACCGCGCATCGCAGTGCTGAGTGAATCGTAGCGTGGCGCGGCGCGGCGCGCGCGAAGCCCCTCCTTTCTCCATTTCGCGCATCGAGCCCTGCGCGCATCGAACGCCGCGCATCGCCTATCGCCTATCGAACATCGAACACTAGGCATCGCGCATCGCGCTCCCGGATCCCCGCGGCGCCCGCTTCGCGCACGCTCGCCCGGCCACGCGCGCGTCGGGGAGGTGCGAGATGCGTAGTACGAGATGCGAGATGCGAGAGGAGAGAGGAGAGAGGGGCGTGCCCGGCCCGCGCGGTATGGTTCGCGCACTGCGTGGTGGGGCCCTCCGGCACGGTGCCGGGCCCCTGAAGGAGAAGAGGTGAGGTGAGGGGAGGATTCGATGGCACGGACGCGCGCGCGCACGGGAGACGCGAAGGGATTTACCGCGACGGGCCCCGCGCGCACCGGAAGCGAGCAAGAGGCCATCGGGCGTGCGGGCCATCCCCAAGGCACCGCGAAGGCGTCCATGTCCGTCCGTGTGCGCCCGCGTCGCTCTCGCGCTCGGGGCGGGGCGGCCGGGAGGGAGGGCTCGCGTCGTCCGTGGATGCCGAGCGCACGCCGTTGGTCTTGGACGGGGTCCTTGAATGCCGTTGCCGAGAGTCGACGTGCCGAAATAGCCACGGGCACAGTGTAGGCTTCTGTGGAGGGGGTGGGGACCCCCTGGGTGATGCTCGCGACGCTTGCGGCGCGCTGTGGGAGCGTTCGGGCCGTAAGGGAGTGTGTCTCTGCGAACGTCCCACCGGCAGATGGCTGCAGTGCACGACCTTCGATTCTTGTTTTCCTGGATGTTCCGCTGAACGCTGTTTCTCGAGATATGTGCAAACTTTAGAACGCGGCGACATGGAAGAGGCGCACGCCCAAAGTGGGTCCTCGCCGCCCCGCGTGCCCTGCGCTGCGCATCATACCAACGCGTGGGCGACCGAGGCTCTGAGAGTGCGCTCTCGCCGCACTACGTGCACGTTTGCGCGCGCGGTCGAGCCCAGGGGTCCTACCCGGGCCGTCGCGCGCCCAGACACAATGGAGCTGGCAGATGAACTGGTAAGCAGCCGGTCGTGCGAGATTACGGCGTAAGGATAACCACCGTCGCTAAGCGCGGATCCGGGCGCCGCCACGCCCGTTCTGAGCCCCCTCCCACGTCCGCGCCGCCTTCTGCCTTCTGCCTTCCGGCCTCGCCTGAAACGCCAGAACGCACCCAAGAACGCATCCACACAGCGCCCCTTCGTCGCGCGCTGGGGGCCGAGGGGCGAGCGCGTCACAGCGCAGGAGCGCAGGGGGCCCCGGGCGACGCCCGCGCCGGGATGGAGGCCTGGCGCACCCGAACGCGGCGAGAAGGAGGTACACGTGGTGGGGCAGAAGCGAAAGGTCCGGCACGGCTCGCGCACCACGCGTCGCCGCGCACGGACATAACGCGCAGCGAACCCACTCGCGCACGACGTCAGGGGCCGGGCGCGGGTGCGCGGTGAGGCTGAACCCCAGGCGTGTCGGGGAGGCGGACTCCTGCCAATGTATGCGCGCGCGGTTGCGCGTCGCCGTCCGCGGCGGTCGAGAGTTCATGTTCGTTCGTGCCGGGAGGGGGGCGCCGAAATAGCCGTACGGGTATGAACGGCCGCGACTGTGCCCTGGCTGGGCCGCCGTCGTGAGCCTGCGCAGGTTTTCGAGCTTCATTCATGGACGGCAGGCTTCACGGGAGGAAGGTGGCGAACAGCAGCACATAGAACAACTTCGACTCGGGAGCAAGAACGTCGCCACCGGCCCCTCGCACCCGGCCGCGCTGGCGCTGCGAGCCTCGAGGCACGAATATACGTACGCGCGCCACGGCGAGGTGGCCCCAGGATCAAAACGCAGCTGCCCTTCGCAGAGTTAAACGCCACGACGCCAGCGAGATAAGGGGAGCGAAAGGAGACGTCCGCGCCGCCTATCCACTCGCAAAATCGGCCCAAGCCACACCCCCGCCCGCAACCCACCGGGGGGTGGAGTGCGGGGTGGCGTGCGCGCGCAGGCAGGGCCCGACGCACTATACGCGTATTCAGCGTGGCTGAAGCTTGTACCGCTGGAGCGCGGTGGCGAGCCTCCAGAGTGCCGGGCTGCCCGCGCAGACACGAGGCGGCATCCTGGAAGGCCGCCTGCCAAATACGCCGGGCGGAGTGCGGCGCACGCGGACGCGCGCGTCCCGCACGCCCGCCCGAATGGCAGCAGGGGTCCAGCGAAGGGGAGGCGGGCGCGGGAACGCGCTGCACGGGGGCGCGCGTGGGGGGCCCCGGGGCATTCAGTCGGGCCTGCCACGCTCGGGGTTGACGTAAGGGCCTAAATGGCTTGTGGGTCTGCTGACTTCCTGAAAAGCAGTCAGATATTGCGGCGCGGGTGGCGTGCTGGGCCGTGTAGAATCTCTGGATCTGGTTTCTCAGATTTAGCTGGCAGAAAGGAGAAATTTGCACGGGAAGAGGCTACCGGTCGGACTGTCAACTTGCGCGTTAGTTCATTTGTAGCTGCTTCGGACGATGTCGGTGGGGCATCCGGGTGATGTGAGCAACGCGTGTGTTGGTCAGATTATAGAAGCTGCGCACCTCAAGGGTGGGTCCGGGGAGAGGCATGAAAAACACCTGCGGTGACTCGGACGACGTCCGCGCGTATGTTGAGTGGCCATCGTGCGTATCACAGGCGCATTTCTGGACGTATGCCACACTTTTGTGCTAGTGCAAGCATGTCGGTCCGAGTGATCGATGACCGCCGCACGTATAAGGGCTTTGGTACGGGCAGAAAGCCGAAGGTGAGCCCCCGTCGGAGTTTCCTGCAAGATCTATAACATGGGAGGTGTAGATTGATTCACCGGAGTGGCATCCGGGGAGGCGCATCCGCACGAATACCGTACACGAGGGCGGAGAATTAATGCATCATGCGCGAGATGGCTGGGTGTTGAGTAGAGGGGCGGGTGACGTAAAGTCGCGCCCGTGCGCATACACTTAGTGATCGAGCGAACGCCGCACCTGAACATCAGGGGCTGAGGACCGTCCGGACGCCCAGGCCCCTTGCTAGTCGGAGTAGAGTCGGTAAATGCCATCAGAGCGATCCCTAACTGCACGAAGGTTCTCGGGGGTTCCAGCATGTTGGCGTCGCGAGGCAGCGATCGAGTTTTGAATGTCGTAGTTGCAGTGTACTCGAGGCGCTACAACATCCGGGAGGGAAGTTCTGCAGTTGCACCCAGCTTGGACGCGGCGGGGTTGTATTGTGAGTGGAGGATGTCGAGGAAGATGTAGACGCGCCGTGGGAAGACTTCTACAACCTGGCGTAGTACAGAGTTGGCCGGAATCCGGCGGTCCCGGGCGCCCTCACACGACCAGCAGATTGTTATCGGAGTCGCCGTCGCCATGAAGGGCATCTGGCGTCTGACTTCTACGGACCCGTACTTCGTGGCCCAGTTTAAGCGCAACCTAGGTCCCGGTGGCAGAGTCTGTTTTTGCTGTGAGAGCGGAGGAAAGGTCGACGGGACGGGGGCGGAGTCGGGGTGCGGAATACGGATGCGGAGTTCGGAGGTCGGGGACTCGGGGCGTACTCATCCTGGAAGCTCGGGCCGAATCAAGCGAAGAAGCCACATCTAAGGCGCGGCAAGATTCACCTCAGCCGGTCCCATCCGCCAGACGAAGGCGAACCAGTGTGCATTGATCCAGCGGGAAGCCGAGTGCGAACGGTTTGGGTACGCTACGGTTCGAAGTTCAGAGCGCTCCTCGTGACGATTTACCCTCCGCAAAATTCGACATGATGTGGGCAGTGAGTAAAAGCACCATGCTGCGCGTCGGAAAGTGCTGCATCGTGGTTGGTTCCAATTACCACAAGGGCCCTGTGGAGCCCAAAGATAGCGGCGAGACGTTATGAGATCCTTCATCACCGAGCTTAGAAGGGCGGAAGTTTTCATACCAGATCACAGGGAGGCGCACTTTGTCCACACAGGCTTCATATGTCTTGTCAGTTCTACGGTGTCCTCGGAGTTGTCCATGAGGAACATGGCTCCAGTGCCGGCATTCGCGTGATGGATCCCACACTCCAGGGTCATGCTCCGCGTTCGTCTGAGAGTCAGCGTGTCACGAAGAACATCTTGGACCGAGCGATAGTCTAAAGTTCCGGCAGATATGCTTACCGCCCAAATATTCGCAGGATTCAGGGGCGCACGTTCCATGACATTGTGTGTACAGCTAATATGTATATTGAGCATGTAAAATATTCTCCTTCCGATTCAGCAGAAACTCGCAAACATACCTGATGCGTCAATATTCTTTTAGTCCAAAAACGAGCGCCTGGTCACGTAATGCGACACAACAGTATTCTCGTGCTTGACTATCCTAATATTGGAGGATATTTGAGAGAACGGGTGATAGTACACCTTACAGCTGGATGACATGTGCATAAAAGAGTGTTCGCCAAAGAACAACGCTGACGCGTTC
This sequence comes from Porogramme epimiltina, assembly GCA_900155495.1. Taxonomy (NCBI): domain Eukaryota; kingdom Fungi; phylum Basidiomycota; class Agaricomycetes; order Polyporales; family Polyporaceae; genus Porogramme; species Porogramme epimiltina. Next base: position 7,916 of record FTLJ01000637.1, read on the forward strand.
TTCATGAGACGCCCAAGCTCAATGCTAAGGCTAATCTATATGACTGACCATACGGCGTGCCACGTAAGCCACTAGCGCGTAGGAGTGGTACACAGAGGGCTTACCGTAGTATTAATGTGGACGGACTACAAAAAGCCCAACCACTCAAGAGGTAGCTTAGAAGTGGACATTTGAAAACGATTGTGAGTCACTGTCAAGTTCAACTTTAACGTCGCGCCACATTATAAACAAGCGCCCATATCATGAGGATAGTCACGTGGCTACACTGGCTGCTCGGCGCTCTTCGCTGCTGGCAGCCTCAATGTGCGCCGCGTAGATGAGTTCTAGACCACGACCTCTAGATTTCTGTCCCTCCTCTCCAGTACAATCTCACTTTGGTTTTCTGTGTCTCTCCCAATGCATGCAGGTCTCTTGAAAGGCCAGCGAAGTTACTAATAAACTTTGTGAAGGGAACTTGATCGGACTAGCGGAGCCATAATTTTCACACTTGCATTCGATATGTGCCCGGTCTCAAGAAGCGCATATCGGCGGATAGTGACTACCTCATTGGCTGCCGTCGTGGTGAGTCCATAGCCCTACCACGTCGCCATTGCATTCAATCGCGCAATAATCCCGACGTCTCCATTGAAAGTTACAGTTATACCCCCAAGGGGGCGCCAGATGACTCACGCTGACCAATTCACTGCTCGTAAGCCGATGTACATTACCGCGCAACTTCGAGTATATATGCTTCCCTAGCTGCTGGCGTATCCCACATCCCGCTGTAGACCTCAAGCTCAGGTACACGGTGTGCGACTCTACTCCAAGACTATCTGGCCCGCAATGTCGACAAGCTCAAAACAAACAGCGTCTTCCGAGCTCCCAGCGCCTTTGAAGAATCTCACGAATCCAGATGGATCGTTCAATCGACCCGCTTCTACATTTCGCAACGCGATCGAGCAAGGCGGTAGATTCGCGCCGCAAAAAGGTACGGCTTCATCTGCTAAACCGTGTGGGCTGCTACCAACCCTCTTTTAGGACGTTACCTGCTATATGTCTCCTATGGTTGTCGTAAGTCTGAAATGTCTTTCTGTCACACGAGACAGTAGGGAATGAATATTCGTGTTTTGCTAGCTTGGGCCACTCGCACTCTCATAGTTCGAAAATTGAAAGGTCTAGAAGACTTCATTGGTAGGTTTCTTTATCCTACATATGTATGATGCTTATTGAATGTTCGTGCAGACACCGTTATTGTATCGCCTCGCATGGATGACCTTGGTTGGCCGTTCGCCAAGGTTGATCCATTACCTGGGGCGGAGGATGACCCGCTTTACGGCTCGGAACACATCCGCGACCTCTATTTCAAAGCTGATCCCAACTTCACTGGGAGGTATGTTTCTCTCCATGACAGTGGTAGTAAGCTACCTAACACCGGATCGGTGCGCATTTCTTCTATCCAGATTTACTGTGCCCGTACTTTGGGACAGGCAAAATGAGACAATTGTCAACAACGAGAGCTCTGAGATCATTCGGATGTTCAACACGGCGTTCAATGACCAGCTTCCGGAAGATAGGGCCTCCCTTGATCTGTACCCTATCTCGCTACGCGGTGAAATAGACGAAATCAACAAGTGGGTATATGATACCGTGAACAGTATGTTCGCATCCTATCAGCATGAGACCCACATCATGAGCTGAAATCACTCATAGATGGCGTATACCGTTCTGGATTCGCCAAATCGCAGAAAGCGTACGAAGAGGCGGTTGTCCCTCTGTTCGAGTCGCTCGATCGCCTAGAGAAGATCCTCACGGGCAAGGAATACCTTGTGGGTAATACACTCACGGAAGCAGATGTCAGGCTATTCGTCACAATAGTGAGCGCATGATAACTATCATGGTCAAGTGCCGTAGAACTGATCGTTTCAACAGATTCGTTTCGATGTTGCTTATCATGGCGCATTCAAATGCAATCTCCGCACTATCCGAGACGGGTATCCTGCTATCGATCTGTGGATGCGTAAGCTCTACTGGGGAAACACCGCTTTCTCTGAGACATGCAACTTCGATCACATCAAGTACGGGTACTACTGGGCGGTGAGTACATCATTCTCTTCTGCGGTGCTATATATTCGCAAGGAGCGTTACTGAATTTCATTCCAGACAAGCCCTTCGAAGGTTGTCCCCCTGGGACCCGTCCCGAGCATTCTTCCGCTTTGACGACAGCGTATGCCCAAGAACATCGTGTACAAGTACAGTGTTAAAGCCTGTCTCATTCCCACCTATGTTAACGCAATCCACTTCTTCACCACGAGCTCGGGTGTTTGAGGAGCGTCTGTAACAACGGTTAGCAAGTGTCTTTGCCATGTATAGTGAGGTGAATTACCCCGCCATCAATGAGCACCGTCTCTCCGCACACAAACCAATTTGCCACCAGCGCGAGCACAACGGCACCCATGTCCCTCGCCGTCCCATACGGCGCTGCAGACTCGTGGTCTGCGCGCATGGTGACAGGAACAGCGAAATCATGGCCCACCCTATCCTTCGGGAAGTGAGAGATCCCCGCCGCGTCAGCGCCGTCCGGGCCCGTGGTCATGCCCGTGGCAAACATGCCGGGTGCGATCCCGTTCACGCGTATGCCGAGTGGGAGGAGCTCGTGCGCGAGAGACGCAGTGGCCTGACCAATGGCGCTCTTGGAAAAGAGATAAGGGAAGGAGAACCCGCCCGTGGCAGGATCCTGGAGATGCCCGTAGTGACGGTATCTTGTCAGGATATTGTGCCGGCGCAAAGAGATGGCCTGATACGACAGACCTTAGTCCATCCGTTCATACTGGACGTCATGATAACCTGCGGAGCGAAGCGTGCGCCACCTGGCTTGCTCTTCCAGCGCTCAAGAAGAGGCAGGAATGCGAATGTTAACCAATACGGCCCAATCGCATTCGTCTCGAGGTTATGGCTGAAGTGATCTTCGGTGACGGTGTCGAATACGACCTTGCGATACGCTTCCGCGCTGGCATTGGTGGGCATTTGGCACATCCCAGAGTGGACCCTGCCAGGCAGAGGTGATGGGAGTTAGTAAGGTCGCCACTGTCGCAGGTGCACTGAGAGTACCCCGCGTTGTTGAAAAGGACGGTGATGTATTCCTCTCGCTTTCCTACTTCTTCTGCCAGTCGAGTAGCTTCCGTCTAGAGGGGTTGAATTGACGTTAGGGTCCTTGCTCAACCATTAGAGACTCATCTACTTACCTTCTTTCTCACATCTCCCTCGATCCCATACATCCTTCCACTCTTCGCGGTGCGTTCACACTCATCGTTATACACATTGCAGATTTTATCGAGATCTTCCTGCTTGGGGCCGATGATGTACACCTTCGCTCCGTTCGCCAAAAGAGTGGTGCTCATCATTAGACCTATTCCCTACCATAAGATGATAGTCAGTTGTGTGCATCGAAGGATCTCCACGCTGAGTTGCGCAGTCAAAACCAATCACCTAAGACATCACGTACCGTGCCTCCTCCAGTTACGACTGCTACGACACCACTCAAGTCAAAAATGTTGACTGCATTGAGGCTCCGTAAAACTTGGTCGGCCATCGATCGTAATAGTATGCGTTGTTCGAGATTGTTCACCTGCGAGCTGCCGCTACCTGAGTACGGGGTGAGCTGCTGGGTTGCGCACTGTTATGCATGGACAGAATCCAGTCAGCATTATCAGGTGACATGCCCTGTGAGCCGGAACATGAGAAACACAACGGAGAGGCGCTGCTCCGCTGTTCACATGCTATAGATAGCAAAGATCATCGCGGCAAATAGGGCAACACAGAATAGACGTCCACGACATGCTTATGAAGACATGTTACAACCCCTAACCGCTTGCGTTATCACCCTTGGTACCACCTGGTCACAAGTTCAACATGTATGGAGCGATTTGCGAGGTCAAACCAACATACCTCGGTCTCGCGCATTTTTCAAACGGGAGCTTAGCAGCCACACATGCCCAAAGTGAATGAACTGTCGTCATGATCGCTCTGATTGTTTCAACCATTACATGTACAATTGCGAGGCACTTCTTCTTACGACCGCCACCCGGCATCCTCCTGTCTACCAAGAGTTCGGATGCTTGAGGAACGTCTATGGCAGCATCAGCTAACGAGCTAGCATCTCCATGACGACGAAAGACTCACTCCACCATCGATGAGAACCGTCTCGCCGCACACATACCAGTTAGCGACCAAGGCCAACACGACCGCACCCATGTCTCTGTTCGTTCCGTGCGGTGCTGCCGACCCATGGCCCGGGCGCATAGTGACGGGTACTGCGAAGCCATGGTCTGTCCTGTCCCTCGGGAAGTGCGAGATTCCCGCCGAGTCAGCCGCGTCTGGCCCCGTGGTCATGCCCGTCGCGAATATCCCGGGCGCGATACCATTGACGCGGATGCCGAGCGGAAGGAGTTCGTGTGCCAGCGCAGAGGTCGCCTGCCCGATGGCGGCCTTGGAGAAGAGGTACGGGAAGGAGAACCCGCTCGTGGAGATATCCTTAGAGATTTCGAAAAAAGTAAGCTCGTCGGGGGTGGAGATACAAGCGGTAGTGGACACACCTTGGTCCAACCGTTGATACTGGACGTCATGACGACCTGTGGAGCGAAACGTGCCCCTCCTTGGCTACTCTTCCAGCGCTCCAACAGCGGCAGGAAGGCGAAGGTAAGCCAGTATGGGCCAAGCGCGTTTGTCTTGAGGTCCTGGTCGAAATCTTCCTCGGTGACGTTGTCGAAGACAGCCCTGCGATATGCATCGGCGCTGGCAGCGGACGGCATCTCACAGCCACCAGTGAGCGTGCTAAAGAACCGCGATGCAGGGAACTGCATGAGCAAGATTGCGTGGAATGAACGAGGGAAGGGCGCGCACCCAGCGTTGTTGAAGAGGACGGTGATGAAGTCTTCGCGTCTCCCCACTTCCTCCGAAAGGCGCAGTGCCTCAGACTGGCGGTCCAACGGTGATCAGTGAGAAATGCTGTGGTTTTCGTCGATGATCGCACCTTCTTTCTGATATCGCCCTCGATCCCGTACATCCTGCCGCTCTTTCCAGTCTGCTCGAGCCGATCATTGTAGATCTTGCAGATGGTGTCAAGATCCTCTTGCTTAGGACCAATGATGTAGACCTTAGCGTTGTTCGCTATAAGAGTGGTGCTCATCATAAGACCAATTCCCTACATGCGCGCAGGTCAGCACTAGCGATTATAGCTGGCAGCGAGCAACGTGTGGGCTCCTCTACTGGTCGCATATCAGGTGTCAAAGGTTACGTACCGTACCCCCACCAGTGACGACCGCAACCACACCGGTCAGATCGAAGAGGTTGCTCGCAGTGAGGTCTGTCAGAACTTGGTCTGCCATAGCCAATTGTCGAGTTTGGGACCATGGTCGCTGGGACAGACCTGAATATATATGCCCACCAGAAGATGTTCCCTAACGCTAACGGCATGGTAGTCAATAGCAGCGTTGTAGTAATACCCCGGCCGGGACTCACGCCCCAAGGCCCATCGTACTTACCAAGCCGTTCGCGTTGTCCTAGTACGACGCGTCGGAACCTTTGGCTGAAGAGTCATTCGGTTCCTCAAGGCTCCGAGGGTACCGCGGAGAGGCCTGGGCCTACCGTGATCGAAGCTTGAAAGACGGACATTTGAGCCATGTGGTGACGTAAGTCTCTGGGGAAGGACGTGCAGGACGGACGATTGACGAGGGCAAGATTATAAGTGCCCGACGACCGAGCCAATTCGGGGAACGGAGGATGGGTCGGCGCCTAAAATAGGGGCGCGTCAGTCACATGACCGTCTCGCCACGTCTTCCAGTCGCCGGCGCCCACACCCCTTGGCAGCCAAACTTCTTCGATGCGTCGATATCTTCTCTTGCCTACTCCAACGACATATAGCGTCCCCGCAGCAAATATCAGGTGTGGGTCGTAACTCGTGGCCCATTATTGTCCGCCCGTTCTCGTGCTTGCTGCACTTCGATAACTGCCATCATCGGTGGACTCTGCTCACAACCGTCCAACACCGGTCTCATCTCTATGCCTCACTCTCGCTTCTTCCGCAGTGCTAGTGCTGAACGGAATTCCCACAACGAGTTGAAAAATGATGACATCTGTAACAAATGGCATTAGACAACTAAATACCCAATGCACAGCCAAGGCACCAGAAGTATTTCTGCGTTAGTCGCGCTTGCGCGGGTACAAAGGCGCTGCCAGAGGTGCCCGAATAGCCCTCCATAAGCTGCGCATTGAATACTACAATGCACTCCGGCGTCAGCTGCCGCGCTCTACTGAGGATAGAAAGACACCATGCAGGTCATATTGTCGTAACCATACAGTACGTCCAACTTCCTACGGCTGCGGCACAGGCTGACGCGCGTGGTAATTATACCAATAGCCACAATAGACCCCTTGGCGGACTCTGGCGCCGTGAGGCATAGCGATCCGGTCACATATCGGTGGAATGGGCCATGCGTGAACATCTCACGGATCCCCTGACTTAACTTTTGGGTTTGTGGCGACTTACTGCGTACCACAGTATCACAGCTTCCCAATTCACTCACGACAGATTGAATATGACGTCGTCTCTTTCCTTCTTCCATGTCGGCTTCAATTGACCGGCGTAGCACAGGCTAAGAGCGAAGCGGCTACGACTGGAAGGTCAGCGACCCACTCAGTAGCTATCTCGGTCTACGAGCTCATGTTCCCCAACTGGCAGACCCTCTTCGTCGCGGTGCTAGTGGTGTCTACGCCATCGACATGCTCTTCCTACGCCTCACATTCTTCGCCTGCTTGGTCCACCTCCGTCCTTGCTGATCCGGACACAATTGTCCCTATCAAGTTCGCTCTCGCCCAGGCGAATCTACACAACCTCGATGCTTACCTACTCGATATCTCGGATCCCAGCTCACCCAACTACGGCCAACACTGGACGCCTTCTGAGGTGGCGGGAATGTTCAAGCCCTCTCAAGGCACTATCGACGCCGTCCGCAGCTGGCTCCTTGAGGAAGGCGTCCCGCCCCACAGAATCGAGCTGGTGCGCGGCGGTGACGCCATCCAGTTGAATGCCACTGTGGAAGAGGTGGAACGTATGCTTGAGGTGGAGTACTACGCGCTCCACGACCACGACAGCGGCGACGTACGTGTGGGATGTCGCGGCAGCTACCGTGTCCCAGAACATATATCCAAGCATGTCGATTATGTTTGGCCCCCACCCCTCCTCGACGCTCCAGCGGGCGTGGCTACTCCCCTTTACCACCGCAAACGTAGCAATCAAGCGTTACAGTTGGGGAGAGCATCCGGCCCTGCTAGGGGGATCATCCTGGTAGAGCTTTGACTAATTCATGGATTTTCCGGATATCCACTAACTATGATTTCTAGGCGTCAGAGCTTAACACAGCTGGATGTGATAACATAACAACCCTCGACTGCATCCATGCTTTGTACGACTACAACTACACGTTCGTCGCTAGTGACAAGAACAGTGCTGCCGTCTGTAGGTACCACAAACCCCTCTTGCACCGCGAGATCTGACAATCCTTCGCACAATCAGTTGAACGACAGGGAGAGTTTTTCCTACCCTCCGACTTGGACATGTTCTTCGAGATGTACGCGCCTGGTCAGGTCGGTAACAGACCTGTAGTCATCGGCATCCAAGGAGGTGAGTTCTCCACCACTACTCGACGGATAAAGCGATGTATTTTGATTCGGGATTGGTCAGGGCACGAGACTACATCTGGCGATGTGACTGAAGCGTCATTGGACATTGAACTCATGATGGGCCTTTTGGATCCCAAGCTTCCGCTCAAGCTGTATCAAGTCCAGCAGATCAATGATCTCCAGGATCCTTGTCAGTACCGACCATCCAACAGAATATAGGGATAACTTATTGAACTGCTCCCACGTAGTCGACGTGTTTCTAGGTGCTCTCGACGGTGCCTACTGTGACTTGAAGGCTGTGAGTCAAGAAGGTTCGTCGTTAGCTCCCGCACTTCCTGTGCTCTTCCATTGAACGCTTAAGCTTAATGAAACTACTCTTCTACATCATCAGGCATTGAAGATTGCGGAGACAAGCCGCTCGCCAACGTCATTTCCATCTCCTACGCCCTCAACCCAGACATTCAAGATGCGGTGATCACCCCAATCTTGGAACGCCAATGCGCCGAGTTCGGCAAGGTAATTTCGGCGTCTCGATTAAATTCGACTTCGTTGATGCTGATCCACTCCTACAGCTCAGTCTGACTGGTACCACTTTCATCGCTTCCTCGGGGGACGGCGGAGTCTCCTTCTATGGCACTCTCTTGGACGCTTGCCTGGTAGCAAACGGGACGCTCGTGGAGAATGATCCCCCCAATTCTACCTTTGTTTCGGGGTTTCCTGCTACTTGCCCTTATGTCACATCTGTGGGAGCCACTGCTGTGGCCCTTGGAAATGGTGTACGTTTTCCAAGGAAATCATCGTCGACAGACGACTGACCCAACGTCGTAGGTTCAAGAGCCAGAGATAGCGTCGTACATCTTCAACTCCGGTGGCGGCTTCTCCAACACATTTGCCCGACCATCCTTCCAGGAATCTGTAGTCGATAACTACCTCAACAACTTTGCCCCGCCGTATGCTCCTGACGTCTTCAACCGTTCTGGCCGCGCCCACCCCGACATTGCCGCAAATGGGTAAGTCGAGTCCGCTTGAACGAGCGTTATTCATTCTAATAGTAATGCCCTTCACCTCAGCGGCATCTTTACAATAGCCGTGGAGGGCGAATTCGCTCTCTTTGTAGGCACATCGGGCTCGGCGCCAATTGTCGCATCTTTCATCGTCGCGGTGAACGACGCCCGACTGGCGGTAGGCAAGAAGCCTGTTGGCTGGATCAACCCCGCGGTGCGTCAGTACATCGATATTTATTGCAGATGCTTATCCTGGAGAGAAAACAGCTATACTCTCAATCGTTTGCCCATGTGTATCACGACATCACGGAGGGATCCAACCCCGGCTGTTCGACGGATGGGTTCCCCACTGCGCCGGGCTGGGACCCAGTAACGGGGTTGGGTACGCCGGACTTTCCGAAGATGTTGGCTGCTTTCATGGCGCTCCCTTGAAAGGGTGGTCAATGGGGCGTGCGGTGAACGCTGTTGATGACGATATCACTTTGAACAGGGTGTTATGTAAAAACTCCGAGGAGATATGTTCGATTCCCTCCTTCACACGATCGCCCATGCCTCTTTTGTAATCATCGACGACATGTCGTGTAGCCCAATTTCAATCCCCATATATGCACGCCATAAGTTCCTATTTTCCTTGAAGCTATTCCTGATGTAAATTGCTTTACTGCGCTTGGCGTATTAGTCTTTGTGACGCATATAGGCTACGGTGTGAGGGGTGGCCTGCAGCGCGACCACGGGGAGAAAGTCTCCTTGCCCCCAATAATCAGTCTGGATCGGGAAACCTGTCGGTGAGAGCTGCGACTAACTCCCTAGTGCTACCCTCGCGTCGGTGGCTGGGGCGGGTGTGACCGACGACGCGTCGAGTCACGCTTAGGTAATTCGTGACATATCGCGTTGCAATGGCGCGCCCCCACTGGCAGGCGTCATCTCGCCACCAAACTCCCCTCCAGCCGCGGCACGACTAGCCGACGTCCCACTGTACCGCTCACTGCTACGAAAACCATCCCCGTTCTATTGCACCCCCCATTACGACTATCACCTCCTCCAGGCCTCCACGATGGATACCTCAAGTAAACCAGAAGCTACGACCCCCGACATGATGCTCACCTTCTACCGACGTCTCTATCCATTCAAATCCATCTTTTCCTGGCTGAACCACGAACACGCGCCGACGAAGCTGTTTACGCACCGCGAGTTTGCATTCACGCTCCAAGGGGACGTGTACCTGCGGTACAACTCCTTTGCAAATGCCGATGAGCTGAAGAAACAGGTGTGCACATACAACCCCACGCGTTTCGAGATAGGGCCCGTGTACAGCGCGAGGGTGCGTATTTATCTTCGTCAGCACTTTGCATATGTCTGAAGCGCACCCCCTCTCTCTGATTCTCAGCCCCGAGACAAGAAAACCGTACGGCCCACCGCTTTCTCTCCCCAGTTGCGCGAGCTCGTATTCGATATCGATATGACCGACTACGACTCCATCCGAACGTGCTGCTCCGGCGCAGACATCTGCCGCCGCTGCTGGACGTTCATCTCCGCCGCCGTGCGCGTCCTGGACCGTGCGCTCCGCGAACAGTTCGGATACCGACACTTGCTCTGGGTGTACTCCGGGCGGCGTGGTATCCATCTTTGGATCAGCGACCGGGAAGCGTTGGAGCTCACGGACGACCAACGCAAAGCGCTTGTGGGATGGCTCACAGTCATTCAGGGAGGGAAGGAGATGGCGAAGAAGGTGAACGTTCGGATAGGAACGAACAGGCAGCTCCCTCACTCTGTCGCGTAAGCTCTTCCATCGCTTCTCGCGGCGCTGGCGGAAAGTAATTATTGGTGCAGGGCCGCATACAAGATGCTGGAGCCCGTGTTTCGTACGCTCATCCTCGAGGATCAAGACTGCTTCGAACCCGAGGATGGATGGAAGGCGTTGCTTCAGCTTGTCCCCAAGGAGGCTCATACTGCCCTGAAGGAGAAATGGGAGGACGAACCCTATAAGTCGTCAGAGGAGAAGTGGCAGGACTTCGAAGATGAGATAGAGAAGTGCAAGGGTAAAACATACGTGAGTCCCCTATTACGCGAGACCGAGCTGCCCGTACTCATCCAAACGGCCAGTCCAACATGATTGCGACGAAAGAAGACATCATCCTCCAGTACACGTACCCGCGTCTCGATGCTGAGGTCTCGAAGCACCGGAATCACTTGCTGAAGGCGCCGTTCTGTGTCCACCCAAAGACCGGACGCGTCTGTGTCCCTGTTGATCCCCGCACGATCGACAAATTCAACCCAGAGAAAGTTCCAACCGTGTCGCAACTCCTGCAGGAGCTGGACAAGACCACTGCTGCCCAGCCTGGCGAGGCGTCGGAGCATCACTCCGACTGGGAACGCACGTCGCTGAAGGTATACGTTGACATGCTCGACAAGCACGTCATGGCGCTCATGGAGGAGACTCGGAAGGGGAAACAGAAGACAGGTACGTAGGCCTGACTGTTCCGAGATGCCTTCGCTCTTACCCACATCACCGCGCACAGATATGTCATGGTGATTTCGTCTGTATTGTGCCATTGGATCGTCCTATTGCTGTGCCGCCGAGACCCGTTGCTCTAGTTCATCATTGTATCGCTCCACGCTGTTCCGCTGTCTACAACCCATATGTATAATATTCACCCCGTCGGTCCCTTGTGCCTCTCAACATGGTTCTGGAAGGCTAAGTCGCGTGTTGGGACTGATATCGGGGAATATTTTGGTGTGCCTAAGAGCCGAAGCCAGCAGTCACGTAAGTCTTGGCACGAGACGACTCGCGTGGACCGATCAGATCCGGGCGCCCGCTCACAGCCGCCGAGTGTGAGGGCGCGATTGTGCGCGAGCACCATCTGCTCACCTCCTTCGATGCCCTTGGCCACCGCTCTACCAGCATTCGCCCTGGCCAGCCCTGCCCGCGACATCCCGGTGCTCCCTCATCGCCGCCGCACAAGCCTGCGCGATGACGAGACTTTCGGATCACATGCCCGTGTACAGACCGCGAAGGACAAGGGACTGCGAACAGCAACCGTCGCCGCCCGTTCTTGGAGATCTCCAATGGCCTTCGTAGCACGCGGATGTCTCGAAGCCCTATCATCCCGGGGAGCCGCTAAGCCTCACATCACGTATAAAACTCCCCATGGCGCGGCTCCGGCCCCTCGCTTCGCTCCTTGACCTCCTCCCCGCCTTCCGTACGCCAAAGCCGGCACAGGTCTCTAGCAAGCATGGTCTCGGGCACCTTCGTCACGCTCCTCTCCGCGGTCCTCGCTGCCGTCAGGTTCGCAGGCGCGGACGCGAACCCGGCCGCGCTCGACGCGCGCGCGCCGGCGGACCCGTGCGCGGCGATTGGAGGGCAGAAGTGGGTCGCGCCATCGGACGTGCGCAAGTGCTTCACGTCCTTCGCGGTGGACCCGGCGGTCAAGGCGAACGTGAGTAGCCTTTCACTCCATCAATGACGGAGATTGGGGCTTGATGTGCGGGGGGCGGCGCGTAGATCATCGACGTTGTCAACAAGACCCTTGCGTTCCATACTTCGGTCAACTACCAACGCCTCGCCCCGGAGCCGTTCACGTCCCAGGTTCACGAGGACCTCCTCGCGGACCTTGCGCGTATCGGTCACCAGTCATACCCGAACGACTTTGAGCTTCACAAGGACCTCTCGTATACCCTCAAGCGTCTCAACGACGGTCACTGCGTTTACATTAACTACTGCTATGACTGTGAGTTTGGGCAAAAGGCTCTCGTCGTGGTCTCCCCCTGATTGACCGTCCGCGCAGCGCTCTTTGTGACCTACCTCCCCACTCCTTTGGTACTTCTTACGGATTCCCATGGCCACCAAAGCGTGCACATCGCTCCGGAGGCTTTCACTGTTGCTAGCGCCGAGTTTGCCGATGAGATCAGCTTTTGGCAGAACGCGCTTCCTGGTTCGCTCAAGGGCAACCTCGCATCGGTAAGTTCCCTGTTACCCCTTGCTGGTGGGGCCTGATTGTTGAATGTTGGGTCCGCAGCTTTCAGGGGCGAAGATCCTCGCCATCAACGGTCAGGACCCGTCCATTGCCGTAGATGCCAATGCAAAGATCTCTGGTAGCTTCCAGGGTCTCGGCACTCGTCAGAACGCGTGAGCGGATCGTGCTCGCTCTGTTTTGTGGTTTTGTTAATCGCTCCCGCAGGTTCTTCTCGAGCTACAACTCTGGCGCGACGGGCTGGACGTACAGCTTGGGGCAGTTCGCGCAACTGTCCCTCCCCCTCAAGGACTCCGCTACTCTCACCATCCAGCGCGTGAACAGCACGAAAATCGAGACGGTCACCGTGAGTCACGTTGTCTACACATGACACCCACACATGACGCTCATCTCCGTCTCCGTAGCTTCCCTACCGCTCACGTTTTGGCTCGGCGTCAGTCGCGTTCACGGACTCCGCCTCGTACCGCGCGAACAACTGCAAGGCGGTCGACGGTACCAACGGCTTCAACTATTACGACAGCTCCGCGCTCGCGCGCCGTGACGACGTCGACCCCGCCGCGCTCCCCGCGAACAAGTTCCGGCAGGCGCCCATGCCCGCGACGAGCGTCGAGCGCGCGCACCCGATGAACGTCATGCTCGACGTCGCGCCGAAGCAGGACGTCGTGCTGCCGCCCGGGCTGACCCCGCAGAACCCCCTCCCCGGGAGCGGCTCGGTCGTCCAGTTCTTCATGCTCGAGGACGGCATCACGGGCGTCCTTGCGCTCGGCAGCTTCTCCGGCGATACGTTCGACAACTTGAACAACAACCTGCTCGATGGTCTGCAGAACCTGAAGGCGCAGGGTGCCACGCAGCTCGTCGTCGACATCTCAAACAACGGCGGTGGATACATCTGCGTTGCTCACGTACGTTCCCCAGTTCCAATCCACTCTTCTTATCGCTGACTCTTGTCTCTAGTGGCTGCACCGTATCGTCAGTCTTCCGCCAGCCGTGCAGGCTGACTCGGTCAACTGACCTCCTCTCCCTCTAGATCTCCGGCCCGCGCGACTCCACCGTTCCTCAGGCCGGCCTCTACACCGAGGCTCGCGCAGGCCCGCTCGCGCAGCTCGTCACGAAGAACATCGCCGGCGGCGCGGACCCCAACAACTTCGCGCTCTACAACTCGCTCAACTGGCAGTTCGCGAACAACACGCCGATGCCGGCCGACTACGACTGGCTCTCGCCCCCGGTCGCGAAGACGATCAACGGGCGCGCCGACGCGTTCAGCCAGAAGCTCGGCCAGGAGTGCCAGCCGTTCACCGTCGACCCTCCCGCGGAGGCGCTGTTCGACCCCACCAAGGTCGCGATCGTCGGCAACGGCCGCTGCGCCAGCTCGTGCTCCCTTTTCAGCGTACGTCCTTCTATATAAGGGTCTCGTGATGCGTTCTGACATGTGCGTGTAGATCACGATGGCCAAGGAGGACGGCGCGAAGACGGTCGTCTATGGTGGGCGCCAGGGTGTCCAGCAGCAGTACTGCGGCACCGTCGGCGGTCAGTCGACCGACTTCTCGACTGTCGACTCTGAGGTCAAGACGGCTGGCTTGAAGAACAACACCCTCGCTCCTCCCGACTTGTACGTTCTTTGGTATCTATTTGCCACATGTCCAACGGCCTGACCTTGCCTTCTAGTGTGACGAACAGCGTCCAGGGCATCACCTGGCGCCTCGGCTTTGGCATCGACAACCCCGCCGAGCCTGAGGAGTGGCAAAACCACCCCGCGGACGTCAGCCTGCCACTGACGGCGGATATGTATGCCCCTCAGCTCATTTATCTCTAGTTCAAATTCGCTAACTGCTGGACTTCTCACAGCGTCAACAACCCCTTCGCCATCTGGGCGGCCGTTGTGAAGGCCGTGTTTTGAAAAGCTGTCGAGTCGCGATGACGCCTCGATTGTACGGAGCGATGTTGTATACCTACTTACCACTACTTGGAGGCCTTGGGACCAGTAATACGATCCTTACTTATTTTTATTGAGCATGACGTCACAGGGCGATTTGTCAGTAATGCGGCCGCGCAGCGACCATTGCTTAGTCGGGTCCTCGGTCTAGAGCTTCACACGCTCGGGAGGGCCCGTGAGTACATCGCGCGACGAGAAGGCGACGGCACAAGCGACATAAACCTGATGTTCGCAGCGCTCTGCGCGTGAATGTGAACCATACCGACGGCGAGAATGCTGCGAGGTGAGCAGGACTATTGCGTCGGCGTCCTTCACGCTCCCGGTCATCGACCTGGCTCCTCATTGGCCCCCAGCGACCTTATCGATATCGCGTGGTGTATCTGTCAGCAGTTCGCGGCTTGTGGGGGCAGGCGCCGCGGCTTGGGGAAATCGAACGCACCAATACGCCAATGCCGACGTGCACCCCACTGGAGGGGTTCTCGGGCGGGGGTCACGGCACGCCGTCTCCGGCCGTGGAGGTTTATATGGCGTGCGATGGTCGACGGGGTGGACGACTCGACGCCCCAACGTGCCATCGTCTGCCTCAGGATCCTCTGACGGGACTATACGCACCATGCCCGCATCGAAGAGCGTCAAGTTGAACACGGGGGCGGAGATACCCACCCTTGGTCTGGGTGAGTATCCACTTTGGGAGTCGGGGTTGGGCGAAGGCGCGTGGACTGAGGAGGGCCGCAACAGGGACGTGGAGGTCCCAGCCCGGTGCTGTTGAGAAGGCGGTCGAGCACGCGTTGAAGAGCGGCTACCGACACATTGACACCGCGACAGGTTATGGTGAGCATATAATTCCACCTCCTTCATGCCTAGTAATACACTGAACATCTCCCCGCTACGGGTGATGCAGCAAACGAGAAGGAAGTTGGTCTCGGCATCCAAGCGTCAGGCGTCCCGCGCGGCGAGATCTTCCTAACTACCAAGCTGAACAACCCAGACCACACGCGCGTGTCTGCTGCACTCGACTACTCGCTCGAGCAGCTCGCCACGCCATATCTCGACCTGTGGCTTATGCACTGGCCGTGCCCGATGAAAGCTGGCGGTCCGGATCGCTCGCGCGACTGGCGCGACACCTGGCGTGACATGGAAGCGATCTACAAGGCGCACCCCGAGAAAGTGAAGGCTATAGGAGTGTCAAACTTCTCGGTTGAGTATCTCGGAGAGCTGCTTAAGTTCGCGACGGTAGTGCCGGCTGTGAACCAGATTGAAGCCCATCCGTGAGCGAGATACACGATGATCCGAGGGATGTGGGTCTCACTTGTGCACATAGGTCTTGCATGCAGGAGGATATTGTGGAGGAGTGCAGGAAGCACGGGATCGCCGTCACTGGGTACTCGCCCCTGGGATCTGATGGAGCGCCCCTGCTCCAGAACTCCATCGTGCAGAAGCTATCCGCGAAGTATAGCGTCGCGCCGTCGAACATCCTCATCTCCCTCCAGGCAAATCGCCCCAGCGTGAATGGTAAGATCTGGCGCGCCAACAGCGCATATATATACCTGGTCCTGACGTCTATACTTGCAGTAATCCCCAAGTCTGTCACTCCGAGCCGCATAGAGGAGAACATGAAGATTGTGGATTTGACTGAGGAGGACTTGAAAGAGCTCGCTGGGATCGAGAAGGAGAAGCATCTTCGGGTGTGTAAGCCGTACTGGACCGGCTGGGGAAACATTGGCTTCCCAGATTTAGACTGAGCTGTGGGGACATAAATGGAACACGGGGACTACCTTATGTGTATCAATATCCTTTAGCTATCAACGCGATAAACTGTGGTGTCTGGAAAGAGCATGGATCACGTCAGGGTGACGGGAGTCTTAACGGGTATCCATTTCTAGATAAAGCAAGTAAAAGGATCAAGTACGACGACGGTACAAAAACCTGGATACACATCAGTAGCAGGACCGTCGCCATCGGAGAAACGCTAACCATCCAATACATCCGACGCGTACTCTCCAGGAGTGACACTACCAGAACTTCCCGAACACGCTCCCACGTCCCGGGGCCCCAAGTAACATACCGACGCCTCCTTGAATTGCGACGCTGACCGGGCGCATTGGCGCACTGTCAAAGACGTGCGGGCAAGGTTGCGGTAATGGCGGTGCTGTGAGACGTGGCTGCTCAAGTTCACGCTCGTATATCGATGGTTGTCGCGCGCCGGCGCCGAGTGTGTCATACTGTGGTTCGTCGAACGCCTTACGTGCGGTACGTAGGCGACTTAGAATCTGCGAAGTCAAGAGGAAGGGTCGTCTGTCAGTATTCGGTAGATGACACGACTATAGGGGATCATGCACCTGTTCGTAAAGCGCGATTTCGCCATCGAGATGCTCCTTGGTAAGCTCTTGGAAATCCTCGACCTTCTGGGTGTGATAGGTATCCATTTCCGCCATGGTGGTATTCAACACGGTCTCACAACGGGATGCTGTGTCCTCGTCCTCCTATTCCGGGATGAGATGTGGCACACACAAAAATGATGAAAGGGTATCGAACCTGTCCTTCTCGTATAGAATTGTGGTATCTTGATAGCGTGGACCTGTGGGTATCTACGACTGGCTGGAAGTGGACAGATGATGATCAGTGGTTGTTGTCTAAGCGAGATCAATTGAATGTACTGACTGCATACAATGTAGCCGGATGGGCTACGCTCTTGAATGCTTCGTGCGTCGTGAGCTGCGTCCTCCGGGCCTGTATAGTGCGAACCCACGATTAGCACCTACACCAGAGCGAGAGATTTATGCAACGGCTACTATGAACGTACATGGTCATCGTACAAATCTGCGACAATCTGCAATGTGTCTGCAGTCTTCTGCATCGCCTTCGTCAGTTTGAGGCAGGCTATCATATGATCTCGGGTCAACAATAGCGAGCATGGGAGCAACAGAACAAGACAGACTCTCGCATCCTTCACGCCAGCACCAGGCCCCTTGTTCGTTCACGTGCCCGCGATGCGCCTTGTTCTGCTCTTCCTCGTCTTCTTCCTCTTCTCTGATTCCCGTGGTAGGAGCTGACGCGAGTGGCTTCGCGGTGATCATTGAAAGTAGGGAGTACGAGAGTAGTCGTTCCGCCTTCGACATCCCTGAGAATTAGCGTTTCAGTAAGGTACACGCGTGAAGCTGAAGCGTATCTATGTACCAATCCGAGCTTCGCGGACCTGCCCGAAGATATTACGAAGTCCTTGAACACCCTTGCCTACAGCCTTCGTGTGGCTCACGAAACGATCAATTGCTTCGGAGGCATCTTCCGCGTCGACGTTGAATGCGGGGTGGTATACATTCGCAAAGAACGACGGCCCCTTGGGGGGCAACGAGAGGTAATAAGGCAACTGTTTCTTCCATTCCTTCAACAATCCACGTACGTCAGCAAGTTCAAAGAAGGTGGGACGAGGGCACTCACCACGTCGCTCTCGCAACTGAGGAAGAACGTGAGTACCTCGGCGTAACGCGCAATAGGGTGCCGTGCGACACGATTGATATAGCGCTCGAGGTCCCCGCGGCGCGCCTCGACGAAGTCGTCGCTGAATCGCCCTGCGTATTGTTTCTCGGGGAGCGGTGGGAGAGCGATACCAGGAAGCAAACGCGAAAGAGCCGTATGGAGTGCGACGAAGTGCGAAAACCGTCGCTGCACAGTAATGCGCATCGGAGAGGGTGGTTCTGCATACGAATCAGAGTCGGGATCTGACCCGTCGGAAGTGGACCGGGAGTGGGATAATGCTGCGAAGGCGGTAGTGACGGTGTACACCGTGTATGCTCCGGAGAGTGTCGATGCACGTTTGGACGGGGAGTGTACTAGGACACGGAACGAGGGAACCTTGGTCTTCCACGAAGGTCCGGCTTCCACATAGTGTTGCTCCGCTTCAGCAATCTGGCCTAGTACACTCTCGCGCCGACTGCTGACATCGTCCTCGCTGGGTGGACGGACTGGTTGACCTGCAGAGGGATCTTCTGAAGTACCCTGGAGGACGAACTCCTCCGCGCCACTGGTAACGAAGCTCGAGAATCGGTTGAGGCTCTTTCCCCCGAGTAGACTTCGTCGAAAGCTAGGGAACCACTCCCCAGTGGTCTGCGGTACTACTGGCCGTGCCTCAGGCTCGTAGACGACCGAACCGCGGGGAGTGACGGAGCCAGTGGAGGCTTCACGGCGGCTCCGCTGACGGAGGTGCGCAGGCGGTAGCTCGAGGCCGTCCGAGTGTTTGAAGTCTGCCGTGAACTACAAAACTCCTCAGTGTGCTATCAAGAAAGAAAGACAATGGCACGCACGATGTAGTACGATCGTGGAATTAACCCCATCTCCCCGCCATCCTGCACTGAGTCCGTCTCCCTTGCTGCTTTCGCGAGTCGCGCCAGACTCCATCCTTCCCCGACATCTTCACGAAGGACCTCAAGCTCGTCGCCAGCTTCGATGTTGGTGAGCTCGCGAAACTCGGCCTTGCCTTGGAATGTGTACAAGGCGCGTGCTGGGCGCACCTCGTCCGCATCAAACGACGCGGCCTCTCCTTCCACACTCCCAGAAGCGTCCACATCGTTATCCCCACCCTCCGCTCCTACTACCGGCACCGCGGATGACGCCCCAGTAGGACTGCGACTCCGTTCTCGTAAGCTGAGTCGAGGATCCCCATCTGGGCTGGTGAGAGATACAGTCCATGCGGCGGAAGTGTTGATTCCCGAGTCGAATTCGAGATCTCCAGAATGTGGACGGGTGAGGCCTTGTGGTACTTGGAGGAGGTTTGTCTTTCCTGGTGAGCTGGACGCCTCTGCCATGATGCTGAAGTACGTCGTATCGGATGTTGCTATGGAGGTGTCGAGTATATGGTGCCGGAGATATGTATCGCCCTAGAGCAATCGTTCTGTGTGCGTTCAGCCTAAGACAGAAGCGCGGAACATTCCCTCTCACGAATGGGGAGAGACTCAGAGATTGCTCAAGAGATCATAAGCTGGGGAGTGGTGTGTGAAAACAAGCCTTGGAAGGCGTAAAATGGTGCTCGGCGAGGGTCGCAGTGGAAGGCGAGAGGTGCACGGCCTGGGACTGTACATACGATCCGCCGTCAACAGCCCGCGAGCGTCATTGCCGACTTGGCCGCGGACTCCTATGTACCATCCCTCCCTTTGAACGCTCGCTTTCCCACCCGCATAATGCGTTTCGTCCAGAATCCTCGTCTTCAACCACAATGAACTGGGCCGGTATCACGCTGGGCTCAGAAAAATCAAAACACTCCGCAGGACGCATACGACATGAAAGATATCAAGACGCGACCCTCTAGGCCATACATACGTATGCAAAGTAGGCCTTCTATCCTGCAGAAGATGGAATACGGGTGTTCCTAAGGGTTGTGAGGGAAGGGGTGTGTGTTATACAATGCTTTGCTCCGGTTCTTTGTTAGATGACTTTCCAGGCCATCGCTGACCTGAACTTATAGGCTAAGTGCCCCCTATGCTCGTTCCTGTCAGTGATCTCGACGACGCTAGCTACTGCTGCTTTCCTGTGCTTTCCTGTATATGTCTGCGAGACTGTCATTGGCACTGTCGATTGCCCCTTATCACGCTACTACCACATCCTTTTACACGTTGCCTGCCTCGACCGCGACCTTCGTGCTCCCGTCCCTCGACAACCTTCAAGGTGATGTTATGAAAAAGCGAAGTCGCTCGCTGACCTTGTAGGTCCCCCCGAGACCCCCCCCCCCAGCACGCATTATCATTAGCTAGAAGCCGTGTGTGGACAGTGCTCAGAGCTTTAAGCTTTAGGCCTTGGGCTTGAGAGCCAAAGTTGAAAGAGTCTGACTGTACCATATTCGGCGATCTCGAAGGATACTGGCGGATCCGGAGTTGCGCGGGTCGATTCGTGAAAAGTCAAATCCACAACTTCTACGGCCAAATCAGAGTCAGTCTTGTTTCCTGTCCTTAGGCTTGGAGGGTGGCCGGCGGGCCCGTAGTAGCGTTAAGAATGAACAAGTTCAGGCATCATTAAAGGGGTTTCTAACGCTTGCTGTGATTACTATTAGCTATAGTTAGACGCCGAGGAGTTTGCCGGGAACGCTGGCCGAGGGGCCGCCGCTTTGTGTCACTGTCGACTCTTCGCTCACCTCCACACCCTCCAGCTTTTCCTCCCCCCCTTCACATCCGTTTAGCCGTTATTCACCGATACCCCATCGACTGGATATAACTCCTCCTCGGTGTGCGTGAGTGCGCAGTTTCCGACGCACCTTCACGCTGTTGTTCATCGGACTCCCAGCTCTCATGTCGTTACCTCTCCACGGCGCAGGCTCCTACACGGAGCCAATTGTTATTTCGGATGATGACGACGCCGCTCTCGTCGAGGATGAGCTAACTAGGTACTTCGTTTTCTCTTTACCCTTATGTGCATCCCTGACGATGCGCACTTTCAGGCTGGATGACTCCTCAAGATTGCCCCCTTTGTATCCTTCCTCCGCCCCCCGCGCACGCCCTAAGACATCCAACGCTTCTCACTCTCACGGGAATCCTACACCCAGCTTTAGTGGTGCGTCTTAACCTTTGACACTGTCAATGTCGTCAAACCTTTCCCGTAGCGCCTCCTAGAGGCCATTCGTCTACTCAAAAGCGTAAATGGGCAGAACCTCAGGACGTGACATTCAAGATGCCGTCCAACCTCACCCAGGAAGGCCACTCTATCAGTGGCGGGAGTAAGAAGGCGAAGCGGCAACATCAGGAACGCCTCAACAACCATCCCCCTCACTTCACCTCGACCGCGGATGATCCGCCCAATCGGTTCGCCCCAGATCCCCCCGCCGGCATATACGATGCTTCTGCGTACACAGGTTTCCCCCCGCCTCCCATGCACATCCCTGTCGATGTTTCCGATCCACTCGCTATGCTTCCAACCTTCATGGGCATGTATCAGCAGCAGCCATTCGTGCAAGCTTTCCCTCCCCCATTCGAAGGCTACCATCCCGTCGGTGGTCCTTACTGGCTACCACCCGACGCATATCCCATGGGGGCGCATTTCGCCGACCCTTATCCCCCACATCCAGCGACAATGTTCGACATACCTCACCCCGAGGCACAGCACAGTTCCGTCGCCGACTTCGATCCCGCGTCTTCAATGTTCACAGATATTGAACCTCCCCCTGACTCGTACATCAGCGGTGGCTCCTCTTCTTCTAACGTAGCGGAACACCCGTACCATGGCCAGCGGAGTGGCCCTCTCGACAAGCTGCAGTCCCACCCGAAGACAGTCCAGCACGCCGATTCAGACAAGACGGCTACTTCGACGGTCACGGACCCCAAGCGCCTTATCGGCGTCGTTGAAGACAAGACCAACTCGAGCTACTTCAATCTCGAAGCGCCACTTCTCGACCCGCCTTCAACTGAGAAGCCCCGTCCCCCTGTCGTCACAAACACGCTGGTCGTCGGCCACCTTCCCAAGAGGTTCCGCCAGGTCACCTTCGTTACCCATTGGGCGAAACATTTCGGGAAACCTACCCGTGTGGTCCTCAACGCTAAGGCCGGCAAGTGCCTCGTCGAGTGGCCGAAGCGGCACCATGCCAATGCTGCGTTCTCGAGCTTACGGATGCGTGGGGACGGGAAGGAGCATATCAGAGTCTATCGGTACCGCGGTTCGTACCCTCCCCTTATCCCACCTCCACTCGTCCAGTACGAGATCGAAGAGGGCGAGATCGAGGAAGGCGAAGTCGTCCCAGAGCTCAGTCCCAAGTCGAAGAAGAAGAAGGGCAAGAATAAGAGAAACCTCGAGGAGCGCATTGCGACGGCAGCCCCTCCCCCCTTACCTCTTCCAGCGCCTCAGCCTCGCCCGTCAGCCGCCTCTCATCCTATCCCTCGTCCTCCCCTCATCGACCGTTTTGCCTCTCCTCCCTCTGGTGGCGAAGAGGCATGGGAGGCAGAAATGGTCCTCGACTCGGAAGACGAAGATGGCCCGCCGCTCCTCGTTACGTCAGCATTTCAGGCGGCGGACGATGAGCCAGGGGAAGTACACGTTCTGGCGGACGATGCAGAGTCCGACGAAGAGGACATGGATGTTGAGATGTCTAGCCCGATTGCCGACGCTGCCACGCTACCTTCCGCGGATGCTTCAAAACCCCCTAGCACGTTTGTGGATTCGGGTCGCGGCGGCAACGCAGCCCACGAGAAGTTCAGCGCGTCCAGCGCTGTAGACCCCGCGGTAGCTTTGAAAGAGGAACGCCGACGGAAGCTCGAGGAGGCTATCGCGCAGACGAAGGCCCAGCTTGCCCTCCGCCAAAAGGCCTCAAGCTCGCGATCGTCGCTTATATCAAACTCCACAGGGTCGGAGTCGCCAGAGCCTGTGACTCCTTCAGACGTATCCTTCGTCACTGTGCCGAAGACTACCTCTCCCGATGTCGACATCGAGCACGAAGACGTCACCGTCACCGTCAAACCTGACACCACTCATGGCCCCTCCCTCGACGAGCTCGCCGTTTCATTCATCACCGAGTCTATCCAAACCGCTGCTGTCGCGCGCACGCCGGTATCTGCTCCTTCGGACCCTTCTCCCACTCCGCCGTCGTCCGTCGTCCCACTGAAGCCCTCGCATCCAATACCACAACCCCCTCCACCCACCGAATCTCAGCCGACAACCCCAGCACCCGAGTCTCTTATCCCTTTGTCCGAAGAGCAGCGAGCGTCGAAGCAGAAGCGCTGGCTCGAACTTGTCACCGCGAGCAAATCACTTATCGGGCGCATCGCATCCACGAACGTTAAGCAAGAGAAGGCGCTTCTTTTGCGTATGCTCCGCGCGAAGACAACGTAAGCTTTCCCCCGATGATCTTTACGGCTTACAAGCATTTCGGTGGTAGCACCAGGGCGCGGTGTTGCAAATGGCGGATAACGGCAACTGACTTTGCTTGCAGGACCGCGGACGAGATCAAGCACGAGCTCGACACGGGCTTCGTGACAAGCTCCGCCCTTTCGCCTTCGTCATCCACACCAGTATCCTCGACAGCGCCAACCCCCGTACCAAGTTCGAAGGCGTCGTCGGCCACGCCCACCCCAACTGCAACGGCGGTGAAGATAGCTCCAACCATGTTCCGGTGGCCGGAGACCCCGCGGGAGATGATCATTATTTGGAGCGACGATGACGACTGAGAGCACCTTGCCCTATCGGCGGGGTATCCCAGTCGTCACGAGGTATGTTGATCGCACCATTTTCGTATACAGGTACAGTATGGTGCTACATACACGCGTGGTACGGTACGCACTACAAGCTACAGTCTCTGCATGGTACAACTACAAGAGCCTGGCCGGCCGTCTACGTATGCGCCAACGCGCCATCTGCCCTGCTAGGGAGTACAGCAGTCTACACTCGGTTCGCTCGATTGATGTAATTTCACCGCGCACAGGGCCGCCCGCGCGTGCCAGCTGCGTCGACCCGAGGTGAGTGCCTAGCCCTGTGTCCGCTTACCCAGCTCACGCTTATCCCCGCCGTCCCTATTTTGCTACTGTTGCCGTGCTGGTGGGCCCGTGGCAGACTACACCGTATGACACCACTATACGTCTGGCTATCTTCTCCCGTAGTCGCCTCCTCTTCTTGCACCCCCTCCTTTCTTCTCGCCTGCGGGCCGATAGGGACCAGGACGTAGGACGCGCCTCGGGGCGCGGTGCATAGGGCGTCGGCGTGCGCCGCACAACGGCCCCTGCCCACCGCTGCCTAGCTCTCGGTGACGGCATTTGCGCTTGCGCATGCCTGTCGTCATCGTGCACGCACAGAGCGTGTGTGTCAGCCGTGCTCCCCACTAGCGGTCCCCGCCCAGATCCCGCGCGCCCGCAGTGCCTCTTCGTCTCTTCATCTATGCATCTCATCTCATCTACCCTCTTGATTTTTCTATTCTTGTTACGGCTTCTGTGCGTTCACATTGTATCGACCCGCAATATCATCATCTGTCTGTGCTCATCTTGTGTGTGCCCATCTTATGCTTCGACCCACCGATGCTGGCACCGTCTCTGCAACGCCTCAGAGCGCAGCCCGCCAACGCCGAACCACACGCGCGTCCGCCGCGTTCTAAGGATACCGCGCGCTGCGTGTGTGCGTCGTGCTACTTGCGTCCGGCGGCGGCTGCGCGCGAAAGTCGATTATGCATTCGGACATGAGCCGCGGGGCGGTCGCACGCCGCACGCCGCGCCTCGGTGTGTCATGGGTAGTACTTATTGGCCAGCAGGCGGAATCCACGCGCAAGCACGTAGAGCGGACCAAGACGGGGCGAGGACGGCCGCCAGGCGAGTGGGAGCGGGGAGTTTTAGACGTAGCTAAAGTGAATGAACCCATTAACGCCACAACGGGCGACGGACCGTTCGCGCTCGCTCCCACCTCGAGATTTAGAGGTGGGAAGCTCTGAGGCTTTCATACTTTAAAGAAGCCGCGGAGGGCCGGTCGTACGACCCTCCTCACAACGAATTCGAACGAACATAGCGTCTGGGCGTGGGTGCCCCGCGGCCTGTGCACCAGCGGGGAGCCGCGGACTTTAGGCTTCGCACCTCTCAGGACGGATGGGAGCGTGCTCTCAGCTCTCAGCTCTCGATCCTTGGGAGACGACGTGCACGCGGGCCCCGAGAAGCACGACGCCTGAACGCCTCTCGCGCTCTC
Source organism: Porogramme epimiltina (assembly GCA_900155495.1). Taxonomy (NCBI): domain Eukaryota; kingdom Fungi; phylum Basidiomycota; class Agaricomycetes; order Polyporales; family Polyporaceae; genus Porogramme; species Porogramme epimiltina. The sequence continues at coordinate 33,112 of FTLJ01000637.1, forward strand.
GAAATATCACGGGCCCCTCGAGCAAGGGGGGGGCGACCCGGGGAGCTACGCGCGTGCGACGCGCCCTCAGGGAGGCACCTTCGAGCGGGGCGGTTTGACCCGCAGAGCGGGGCGCGTCGTCTGTCGTCGTTCGAGGGGCGGGGCAGATAGGGTGGGTTGTGGGGTATGGCGTAATGGCGTAATGGTAGTATACACCTCAGGCAGGTGGTGGTGGTGGTGGTGGTGGTGGTACAACAACAACGTACGAGCGCGGTTAAGCAAAAAAATGAAAAACGTAACGGGCATCTCCAGGATCCATCCAGACTCTAACAAACCAACTGAGCAGCGCATCTACGCGCCGCTCCCTCCCTCCCCCACCGCTGCCCCCGCAGGCGGCGCCTCGCGGTGCACGCGGTAGGGCACGACGACGGTGCCGATGCAGCAGTCCGGCACCGGGCACTCGTCCTCGTCCGCCCGTACCCCCGCGCCCGTCCCTCCTCCCCCCGCGCCCGCACCCGCCCTCACGCCCGATGGCAGGGAAGGGAGCGCGGGCGGGACGGGCATGGCGACGGCGACGGCGAGCTGGAGCGCGCGCACCGCGGGTGCAGGGGGCGGCGCGGGGGGCGGCGCGGGGCGGATGCGCGGGAGCGCTTTGCGCAAGGAGAAGCGGTTAGAGGAGGGCAAGCGCGCTGGTGCGGAGGGGGAGTTGGGGCCGGTGGGGGAGGAGGGGTGGGTGCGCGAGTGCGGGAGGAAGGAGGCGGCGAAGGGCTGTGTGCGCGGGTTTGGGGTGTGGAGTTTGGGG
>FTLJ01000638.1:0-29742 GCA_900155495.1 Porogramme epimiltina
AAAAGCTCTCCCCCAGAGAACGAGGGGCCGCTCTCCGTTGTTTGGGTCTGTTCATCTCCATAAGGGAAGCATTGTTAAAGGATGCAGTATACACACCTCCACCACGGGTACCTCTTTCAGGTCTGATATTCTCCTCTCCAACTCAGTCATCGGCCTGTCTTGCGCATGGGGAAACGGCCCCACCGACGTCAGAGGCGACATCCGGTGACGATAAACTTGCGTCCTGGCAGCATAATGAGTCGTATGCGACAGCACGGAAGGGATACATACCTAGAATAGAGTGACCTCTCTCCATCACTCTCGAATGGGGCGTGCTCTGGGGCTGCGACGTGTTCGAGCAGCGCACTCTGGTGTGCATGTCTTCCGATGCCAGCCGCGGCAATACCTCGTCGAATAGACTGTTGTGGCCCAAAGGTCTAAAAACATCAATTCTGTTACTAACGAACCCGTTGTAACACCGGCATAAGCGACAATCTCAGGGGGTGCGATGGAGAGGCGGCATATGCCGGGAGAAGGCCAGCACGTGATGGGGTTTTCTCACCATGACAGTCGGTCGGAAGGTCGGCAATTGCCGGGAGAAGGCCAGCACGTGTTACGCATTCAAGTCGGAACATAGAGACCGATTCTTAGAGAATCGGAACCTTGATGACGTCCCATGCCTTTCGGACCGGCAACTATTGGCATGCCGAGTGCCGGGCGGCTGGGCCGATAGTGGGAGTCTGATTGAGGTGTCAACTCGACGTGCTCAACTCTAGCTCCGGCTTTTATCTGTCTTCTTTACTCCTCTATATGCTACCTACCCGACTCTATTGCCCGAGAAATCTTTCTCAGCTCCATTCAGCATATCGGCCTTACCAATTCAATACAGACTATCAAGCAGCAATCGCTGTGGAGGCCGAAGGCCCACTTGGTCCACCTTCCTCACCAGGTCCGCATGACCGCAGCTCGATACGATGCCGGTGGACAGGTCGGCATGAGAAGGGTGACTCAAAGTTTGTTGGGGTCCTATGGACTACGGGAAGGTACGAAGTCCAAACACAATTAACACTGTCTCGGAGATACGGCTGCGCGATCTTGTCATAAGACTCAAGCAGACAAGACTAGTCTGTGGCTAGTACCTGATGGCATCTCTCAAAATCGCCCTGTCAACTTGGTTGGTATAAAGCGCGCCGGACCACTTGTCGAATCCCAGCCCTCCAGCTAGATTACAGGCCTCCTGTTTCCCGGCTTCGCGCACACCTGGTGAGTGACTTGTACGCAAAGGTTGAGAATGTTCCGTTAATTTGAATGGTCTGTCCTTCTCCTATACTTGGTAGAGGAGCCATCCCGGTTCTTTGCCAGTCGGACGACCTAAGTCACGCGTTGACTGTGAGTCCTGCATCCTTCGTGGAGATCTTTCTCAAACGAAACCCTCCCCATAGAACTTCGATCTCCGAGCCATTAACCTAATGGACCCGAAGGGAGCCACAAGCCAAGCTTGCAAGGGGGAAGCACTGAATTTGAACATTGCCAGCTTCCCATCCGAACTTTTGAGCGAGGTATTCCAGTATCTCCTGTGGACAAGTCCTCTGGAAGCAGACCTTGTCAGCGCCTCCCATGTTTGTGCCCGTTGGCGGGCCGCGGCCCTCAACAACCCTCTGCTCTGGGCAAATGTCTCTATCTCAAATCTCAGCAAGGCTCAGGCATTCATCGGGCGATCAAATGAATCCCTTTTGCACATTGAAGTTCCCCGCACTTTCGTCGCCGCGGAAACCGTCACACAGTTCCTCCAACATAATCGCATGCGTTTACGCTCCGCGCGGATCGATACAGTGGACTCAATAGTCGCATTCCGCTACATGGACTACATCGGTCAAAACCATTTTCCAAACCTCCAAGCTCTGCATGTTGTTGTATCAGAGCAGGACGACATCGACCCCATAACCTCTGTTGTCGCCTACAATCTCTCCGGAGCCTTCGCGCGGCAGAATTGGGACAATAATGCAAGGCCCGCTCTGCATTCTCTGCACCTCCATCACGTCGACATGGTTTTTACGTGGGCTTGGTCTCTCTGCAGAAATCTCTCTGTGATGGATATCCGGACTCCGGAGACAGTGATGCTCCTCAAGGAGCTCTTGCGCGCCTTGTTGCGCTGTCCTACGCTGAAGACACTCGATTTGGCTTGCGCATCGTTCGACAAAACTCCTTTTTTGGATGACGAATGGCTAGTGAAGCTCCCTCAACTTGAGATCTTTCATCTCGAAGGACCCGCCCCAACGGATATCGCGAGCCTGCTAGGCCACCTATCCACGCCGTCTACAACTCGTTTCTTCCTGAAGAGCGATTCCCTTCATTCATCCATTTCGCAGTACTCAGCACTCCCTGCTGATTGCACACGCCTCCCCTCCCTATTGTCCTTGCAAACCGTCAGCTTCACCCAACACAACGATGATATCACCGTTGTCGCCTCTCCCCACCCCTCGGGTCCGTCACCCGCCACCCCCACGTTCACGTTCTCCTTGCGAGTTCCCGATCTCGCCCCGGCTCTGGAAACGCTCTGCGGAGTCGTCTCCGTGTCCGCACCCACCATCGAGACCCTCTCAGTCACATTCACGCCGCGCTGGTCCGACGCCCTCCCGCTCCCCTCCTGGCATGCCATGCTCTCCCGCCTGCCGCGCCTGCGCACGCTCCGCCTCGCCGAAGCGTCCAACAACTCGCTCCGGGGTGCGCTCCACGCCCTCCGCGCGCCGCCCTCCGCCCCCGAGCTTCCCGCGGGCATCCCGTGCCTAACCCTCGCCGCGCTCGTGCTGGAGCGCGCTGAGCGACCGGGTCGCGTGTCGACGGACGTGCTGTGGACTGCGCGGGAGCGGAAGCGGCGAGGGTGCGCGATCGGGTGTGTGAGTGCGGGGGAGGGGGTATTATCGGCACGTTGCGTAGAGCTGTTGAGGGAGCTGGGCGTAGAGGTAGTGTTGAGTGTACCCTCGGGGGACTCGGAGGTAGGCTTCTCGAGAAACTTTGGTGTCCACACACTTGGCGTTAATGTTTGTGACCGGCTCGTACATGCGTAGAGATACAAGATGACATTTCACTTTAGTTATGCTACTCTGCACATAGATGTCCTTCTTCGCGCTCCCTTCCTTACTCCAATCCTCATTACTTGCTTGGGCCACCGAACATCGCTTGGACCGTAGTCGACTGATACCTGTGTAAAGCATTAATAGTGATTCAAGACATACGAAGTTGAACCTGCATACGCGATGTTGGCTCTGCCAGGGTCGATGAATGTGCTAGACAGCGATCAATTAGAACCTAGTGAGTGGTGGCTCATAGTTTTCAAAGACCCACATGTAGCCACGATCATCGTCGACGTTGAGCTTCTCCTTGAAGAAAGCGAAGAAGGCCTTCGAGTAACCTTCGTTACGCTCAGGAGTAATATTGTCCAGACTAATCTGAGGAGAATGATCAGCGTTCAGAGATGGGTGTTTGCTGAGGAACCATAGTAGAACATACGACGGTGAGAAGAAACGCAGGATCAAACGTTCCCTTGAACGTCAAGGGCTTGTCATGGTCGAGCGAGACGGAGATGTAGTTCTCGGGCTTGCCCAGTGTATCCGCCGCAAACTGTTCCGGGGCGCCGAGCATGATCAGTAAGGAACGCAGGATGCGGAGAGGATGACCACGAGTGACGATCACCTTGGAGAACTCGACGCAAAACGCCTTGGGGTCGGTGACTTTGACGTTGGTCTTGAGATCGAGGCCTGGCATATTAGCGAGATACGAGGTAGAGGATATAGTCGACGAGGGATGGCAACACGGAGACCTCCATGTTGGACGAGCTCAGCTATTTATCTGACTATAGCAGTAGACTAGATCCGGCTTTTGCATCTCGTGGGGACGGAGGGGCTCCCATTCCGAACCTAGGAGCTCGTCTCTGGGCGTTCAGTGAGGTTCTGCGTGCGTTTCTCGACCAGGCAGCCTGGACGTCGTGCGAATCATTCTTACCAATATCATCGGCGTCGATGACGAGGGTTTCAGCAGCGGCTCCGGGCCGGTGTCCTCACAGGCGACATCATCGCCCGCGCACGTTACAGCGCGTCTTCAACCGCTTGAACGCCGGTATGTAAGCCCTGGAACGGCTTTGGCTGGGTGAGTCAGTATTTGGTGGCTCCTCGCGTCATCTCGCGTTGTGTGCGCGCCTTGTAAACCTATGCACAGCCCTCATGAGAGGAAAACATGGGCAATGAGAAACACGGATACCCTACAGGCTCTGTGCCTATGGGCGCGGAGAGCACAATCTCTCCACGCAAGACGCGCTTTGCAAGAACCGCCTTGCTCGTCGTCTCCGCGGTCCTCCTTTCCACGCTCTTACCCGCTTCATGGACCTCGACGCGCCCCCTCGACTTCCCAAATATCTCCACGCCCTCGCCCCCATTGACGGAGCCTGGAGAACAGTGGAAGGACGACACATGGCCCCTTCGTGAGCACACCCCTTGGGACATCTCCACCGACTTCTCCTACCCCCGCCTCCTGGAGTACGACGTGACCGAGGGCACATGGCTCCGCCTCGACGTCAACCCCAAGACGGGCGAGGTCATCTTCGACATGCTTGGGGACCTCTATTGCCTTCCCGAGACCGCGTATAGCCAGTCCGCACTCGCGTCCGGCGCGTTCACCCGCGCGGTACCAATCTTGAAGGGTGTCCCGCATGACTCGGATCCCCATTTTTCTCCCAACGGCTCTCGTATCGTGATCCGGAGCGATGCAGGACTGAGGGTGGAGAATATTTGGGTGAAGCCATGGGCGGGGTGCGATGCGATGAACGTGCGTCCTGCGCATGTTACCGGAGAGCTTTCAGACGCGCTTACGGCGAAGGACGATGAAGAAGACCTTCTCGCGTCGGGAGTTGCGGCGACGGAAGAGAGGAAGAGGCGTCGGCTGCTTCGGGAGGGTCTTCATGATGGTATGTTCCCCCTCTGTCGAGTTTGCACCTAGTGTCTTATGGCTGGCAGTCCAGCGCGTCACTAATGAGACGTATAGATGGGTGTCGGATGCGCGTTTCCACCCTTCCAGCACCAAGATCGTTGGGACAAAGTGGCACACATTCTCGCGAAGCATAGGAGCTGGAGAGGGATGGGAATACCCCATTCCAAACGGGTTAACGAACGACGCCATCAAAGCAGGATCTGACAAGCTCCTCGTCGGCCGGACTCTTCCCCTTGACTGGGGCGTGGAGAACTACGAGTGTCAACAGGTCGGGCCTGAGCAGTTCGTCTTGCATGGAAACGACACTCTAGTGTACTCGAAGAACGAGGGGATTCAGTCGCGGTCTCGCGATACTGGTCGTCAATTGACGAGCCGGTCTCGCGAGGCCGGAATACCAGTCACGTGAAAGGGCCCTAGGCAAATCCAGCAGCAAGGCACTTATTTCGTGTCTCTAAACAGAAAGCAAAATAGAAAGCCAAATCACCGATTCGAACCCCCGACCGCCAGCTTCCATGTCCCACTCTGCACCAACTGCGCCACTAGGCCTTTGATATCTATGTAAGCACCAAGAATATATCACCACTTTTTCACTTGGTCCCCAGATCTTATTGGGCGCCTTCCCTGGCCCCCCGGCATCCACATATCGGGCTGACCCCGGGATCCGGATACCGGCCCCCGGCCTCTAGATACCGGCAACCTCCCCGGTATCTGGATACCGGCCCCGGCCTCTGGGATACATCAGTACAGGGAGTGCCATAAGGGTCCATACCTTCATCAACCACTGTATGGACGCCTACGGGGGCTGAGGACCGCCTGCGCGGGATGCGGGGCCGGTATCTGGAGGCCGGGGTGGCCGCCGGGATCCGGAGGCCGGGGTGGCTGCCGGGGCCAGTATCTGGAGGCCGGGGGGTGGGGCGGGGAGGGCCGTGCTGTGTATGTACTGCTAACGAAGTTATTGTTTGGGTAGTTCGAGCACTAAGCGTCGACCGAAAGGGGGAAGACCGGGAGGTTGTCGGTGTCCAGAGGCCGGGGGCAGGCTGATGCCGGGAGCGGTATCCGGAGATCGGAGTGCACCCGGTATCTGGGCGCCGGGAGCAAGGGGGGAGGCGCCCTATAAGACCCGGGAATGGGACCAAAAAGTGGTGATATATTTCTACTACTTATACCTATATGAAAGGACTAGTGGCTCAGTTGGTAAAGTGAGGGATGGGAAAACGAGAGGTCGAGGGTTCGAATCCGTAGTCGGGTTTTCCATTTTGCTCTCTGCTTAGAGACACAAAATAAGCGCCTTACTACACGATTTGCCCGGAGCCTTTGCACGTGACTGGTATTCCGACCTCCAGAGACCGGCTCGTCAATTGACGAGCGGGATCCGGAGACCGGGACTGAATGTATTGCGAAGAACGTAGGCGACACAGATGGTACTTGGCTATGGAACAAAGGTACGAATTCGATATACCTTTGGGCATAAACCGTAACTGACGTGCAACGTGCAGATGTGCATGAAGGAATATATGCTATCTTCTCGACAAACTCGATTACGAAGCAAACGACGACTCTCGTGAGTGCCTTCCCTGGAGGTGCTACCCGACCCGAACTCTCTCGCAATGGACGCACCTTGGCTTTCGTGCGGCGGGTGCGTGATAAGGAAGCTCTGGTCTTCAAGTACGTCGTTTTGTGTTGACGCGGAGCTCCGATCTAACGGATACCCCAGGGATTTGGAGACTGGTACCATTCGCAACATCTGGCACGGTCTCACCTACGACCTCGCCGTGGTTCCTGCGCCCATGGGAACGTACCCCTCGTTTGCGTTCACCCCGGAAGACGATGCTATCATTATCTGGGGCGCGGGTCAGATTTATCATGTCCCTCTGTCCAAAAACGCGCAAGGCGAGCATGTTGCTGCTGGCGAACCTCAGGCTATCCCCTTCACGGCACATATCGAGAAGCGCCTTGCGGAAACCCGCACCGCGAAGATGGACATCAAGACCGTCGAGACCGCTGAAACTCAGCGCGTCTACGCCTTTCACGAGCTCTGGTCTGACGCCAGAGGGGAGACGGTGGTCTTCAAAGCCTCCGGAGCGATCTATGCGCAGAAGGTTGTGGGCAGAGGCGCTGATCGAGCACAGAAGGTCCCGACCATACACCCCAGCGCCCCGTATTTCTCTCCTTCGTTCGTTCCGGGAGGGAAGGACCCGGTCGTTCATGCACGATGGTCGGACATCAACTTTACGACATTCTACCGATATTGTCCCATTTGTGACTCTGCTAACGACAGTAGCTTACGGCGACGTGCGTTGTGCACGCGTTCGTCCACATCCCGTCCGCTTAGGGCTCTGCTAAATTTAGGTGTAGGTATGAATCAGACAACCTCGAGAGAGAATGGGGTGCTCATCTGCGCACCGCCCGCTCTGCGCCCTTCCTATTTGCGCGACCATCGAGGAGCAGCTACGCCGTTGATTTGTAATCGAAGCCCTCGCAACTTACCTTCACATTTCTATCCGCAGGAAATCAGCAAACCAACAAGTTCCATGCTGTCAATCCGACGACGGTTCGAGGGTGAGCATTGAAAATAACTACTACGTACTCGACTTGCTGATTCTCGGTGTTGGCACAGGGCCGGGCTCCGTACTCGTCCCAGTCGCTCGCCTCTTCACCGGCGACCCGGGGCACCGTTGAAGCTGTCAAGGCACGGCTTAGCCGGAGCATGTTCCCGTACGTACACCAACCGACGTTTGGTCTGCCGCAGGGGCCCTTCTCACCTTCCATTCCCCTAACTGTTGTGTACGGGGCAGAAATCTAGCGGGTTACGTGTCGGAACTTGGTCCCCCAGGCATGGTGAGATTCCGGCTGTGCTTTAGCGTTTAGACAAACTCGCGCTGCTGCATCCGCTCGGTGGATATACGACCCTTCAAGCCGGTCAGGGCACCACTACATTCCAATATTATTCCGGGGACAACCTCCGACAGAAGAACGCTAGTTCTACACGGGAGTCGTATCTACAGTTGATTCCTGGATACTCAAATTGCGCGCGCGGCCATGTCCCACACAGATGTCAGATAACCTCCGCGAGCTGCTCTTGACGTCCTGACAGTTGATTCCTGGATACTCAAAAACACGTAGGAAACTCGTGCGACGCACAAGGAACCAAATCTTCCCTACAAGTCCCTCGAAGCAAGTGCAAACCGATGTCAAACAATTTGCTATTCGTCGAACCGCACCGTTGGTCGTCAATGCCGTCAAATGCGCCTCGTGATGTTCAGCTTCCATGAAGGTGCCATAGAAGAAGATACCCTCGTAGAATTAACCATCCGTAGCCTCCGCAGAGTGTCCAGGTACTTAAACCCTGAGACGACCACTGGAAAGACATCAACCAGCCGCTGCACTCCTCCGCCTGCCCTCGAACTACCATGTCTATCATCTCTATCATCACCAAGATCATTACCGGCGCCGAGCTCGCCGTCAAGATTGGCGAGGTGGGTCTCCTCCCACCACGTTCGTTCTGAAGGGAGGCTAACAGGATATCTGTGCCCCAACTAGGTCGCTGGAAAGCTCATCCCCGAGCCCCCCAAGGACCTCAAGGACAAGTTCCGCTGGGTGCAGTGCACGGTGAAGAACGAGACCCAGTTCGATATCCTCCTCCTCGACACGTACTTCGACTCGGGCCGCTACTGGACCGCGCCCGGCGGCTTCGGCAACTTCAATCAGCTCGTCTTCTCCTGCTGCAACGGGGACCACACCGTTTTGACCGGTGCGACCGGTGGTACGGCATTCCGTGTGTCTCTTGACGACAAGCACTACTATGATCTTTCCTTCGTATGTCTTGCTTCTTTGTTGGCTCGCGGACATAGCACCGCTGACCCATCGATATTCTACGAATAGGGCTGGACGGCCCCAGCTGCGGGGTCATTTAAGGCTGGCGTAGTCGAGTCCAGCAAGGGCAAGGACGGCTACGAAGCTGCCGACTCGGACGGCGGGTCACTCATCTCCAAGTACATTTTCGAGGGGAAGGACAAGGAGGGGAACGCGGCGAAGTTCCGGATCCACGTCTCCGCCGCTCCCGGGCAGGAGACGTTGTACGTCATCAAGCAGGTCCCAGTGGCCTAGGGTAGTAGGAAAGCGTGTATGGTGTACTAGTTGCCAAATTGAAACGGCCTTAGCTTAGTGACTTCAAATTGAAAAGGTGCTGTATATGTTGATAACATTTTGGATGAAGCTTGAGGCGGGGGAGTCCGTTAAGGACGCGTGAAGCTCTTGTGGGGCCGTACCTTCACTACATCGACGTCCCGGGGCTCAACGTCAGCGCATATGACACGTAGTAGAATTTAGGCATCACGTGCACGAAGCCCATCACCCCCGCCCGAATACTAAAGGTTATCGTCAAGTACCCCGACGACATTGTCCGCCTCAAGCAGGAAGCGGCCGCGGCCACGGCCGCCAAGTGGGGCGAGGATAGCGCCAGTTTAACACAGGCAAGCTTCACCCTGGCATTCTTTTTATGACGTGGCCCCCGTCACTCGCGACAGTGAGATTGAAGCGATCGTCGGCGCACACGATTCTGACGTCCTGTACAGTGCCGTGGCAATGTCGTACTACTTCGATGAACTTGCCGGGAAGACTTAATTCCTCGTGAGTGCTATGAATCTCTAAATGCGGAGAGGACTGAATACCTTAGCGCTCCTAGCTGGAGCCGCAGGAGCTACAGGTGTCTGAATCTGAGAGGCCGTCAGGTATCGTAGAAAGGGTGCGTGAACGAAGATGGGCGACTCCCTCCGATCGCACGATGCCGCACCAGTTAGTGACAGGACCTTCTCTGCAAATACGATGGGTCCATACCTATTCACTTGCTCGTCACGCCGTCCCCAGAAGCGACATGTGGTCGTGTCAGAGCAGTCGCGGTCCGCCGGTCTCTGTGTCCGAGTGTGAGTGGTTTGACGGTCATCAGGTGCGGTGGAACAGGGTGAAGATGCCAGGGTTATGTAAGGAAGAGCTCCTAGGGAGCGAGGACGGAGAGAGTCGAGACAGGAAATGGGCCAGACCGGATGCGAGAGCGGAAGACGCTTCGTTCGAGGCTCAGGACCTATCGGTCGAATTGTGAGATGTGACCCGAGCAGTCACCTACCTGTGATAGAGAGGTCAGCGCGCAGAGATCTCCCTCACCGTGGTCTCACTGGCAGACTCGGTATTTGGGTATATAAGCTCTGCAACGACCGCTGGAACGATATCGAACATCCACTGCACTCCTCCGCCTGCCTTCCAATTGCCATGGGTACGCCCGTCCCCATCGACTGCACTGTCATCAGCAACAGTGATCTTTTTGGTAAGATCGGTCAGGTACGCCTTCTCCCAGTAAGTTTGCTCCGAACGGATGCTGACAGGATGTCCACACCCCATTCAGCTCTCTGGGATTCCCATCCCCCCGCCCCCCAAGGACCTCGTGAGCAAGTTCCGCTGGGTTCAGTGCACAGTCAAGAACGAAACGCAGTTCCCCGTCTCCCTCATCGACACGTACTTCGGCTCGGGCCGCGACTGGACTGCGCCCCCGAGCGGCTTCGGGAGCTTCAGTCAGGTCGTCTTCTCCTCCTACAACGATGACCACACCACGGCTGGCGTCACCGGCGGCACGGCGTTTCGCCTTTCCCTCGACAACAAGCATTACCTTGACATCTCCTTGGTGAGCTTTGTTCCCTTGTTTGCGCGGATGAAGCCGTCATTAACCCGTCGGTATTTCGCGCGCAGGGTTGGACGAGCCCAGGGACCTCGGCAGGGTCACCTCAGGCCGGCGTCGTTGAGTCCAGCAAGGCAAAGGACGGCTGCGACGCTGTCCATCCCGGGCCGAAAGAGTGGCACATCACCTCCAAGTACGTTTACGAGGGGAAGGATAAGGAGGGCAAGCCGTCGAAGTTCCAGATTATTGCGTCCGTCATACCCGGCCAGGAGGCAATATTTAGGCTCACCGAACAATTAGTGTTATAACGGCAAAGCATGTACGATAGGATGTCTACGCCAAACGGCGTCAATGACAGCGCGGTATGGCGCGGCGCGAGCGGCGGCTTCGGCACGGGACCTACTAGCGCCGCGGTCAACGCAGGCATCGCGCTGCGCCCTGACATGCGGCCAGATCGGTCCTTAGCACCCATTACTAGGCGGTATGTACTCGCGAAGAAGGCGTGAGAGTGGAAGGAGTTGGAGGGCTGGGACTGGGCAGCTGAGGGAGGACGTGCTGGCAGACCCACGGCTTGTGCTAGAGTCGGAACTGAGTCCGACAGAGCTCTTCGACGTCCAGGCGAATCTACGGGCCAAGCCTGAGGCCTGATTGGTTACGCGCGATGGGTGAGCCCTCTTTGACCTGCGGATAACCTTCAGCCTCATAGCTCATACTATTTCCTTCAGTCGATAAGATTTTGTCTGAGGCTAGTCTCGCTTGTTCAAGACACTTAGTTTGATGCTAACACCGTTATATGAATATTCCGGAGGTAGCGCTTCTTTGTGAATGGTTAGCGAGACGTGCTACGACCACTCTTGCTACTAATTGGTATTGAAGCCTCTTGGAACTTCAATCCTCCCAGATGTCGAACCACGTGGTTGACACCCTTTCGCGCTGCGGATGAGATGCCTGACGGCTGTCAACTTTGGAAAGAAAGCTTCCCTTTCCACTTCAGTTGTGTCAGACCCGCTGTGCTTCATATAAAATTAATGAACATATTCTTGCTGCCCGCACGTTGCCAACACCCCACCTTTCCTCCAACTGCGTCGTCCTTTCTGTTCAAGCCCCCCTCCCCTGCCTGTCTCCTCCTTCTGATCACCATGATGTCAGAGCCCGAAAGAGATATTTCCCTGCCTCCTCATCGCCATTGTTTTGTATGCGGTAAACCAGGCTCAGAAGGTCATCCACTCAGGAGATGCTCAGGATGTCGCATGGAGACGATTGTGTACTGCGGGAGGCAATGTCAGGAAGCTCACTGGCCGGTCCATCGGTATGTGTCCACTGATCGTGTATTCTCACGTTCTACAAGCTAATCTACACATTCAAGGATCGGCTGTAAGGTCATCCGCGCTTTTCCTCCATCCAACTTGTTCACCGACAACGATACACTTCGCTATGGCTACTCCTCCCCTGAGGCACTCGAACAAGCCATATGGCAATTCAACAGCATGCATGCGTGGGCTTTCACTACCATGGCTAAAGCCCTCGCCCTCATCAAGTACGGTGCGAACTGCCTCTCCTGTACCGAACGGATCTCCTTCTGTTTCTCCTTCAAGCCACACCCGACGCGTCGGAGCTCAGAGACCGCGCGCGACTTTCGCGCTAGGACGGGCCGCTTCCCATTCGCCCTGGTCAGCCTCGAACGCTACGACTACAGCCATCTCTGGGAACCAGATGCCAGCGCGGACCGCAAGGCCTTCGCAGAGGACCTCGACAAGACTCGTGCGGAGGCCCTGGCGGACTACACGCAGCGCTCGCTGAATGCTGGCTACAAGCCCCCGGACGGCATCCTCAACCTGTCGTTCGAGTTCGCCGACCCAAACAGCGCGAAGCACTATACGCACGTGCCTCAGTGGCATCCGCCCCCGGGCCACCCGCCGCTCAACCACCCCCACGTCCGAGCCATGCTCGATGACGTCACGCGCCTCGCGGCGGCGAGCCTCGGCAGTCCCTTCTCATTCCGGCGGACGGCGTTGGGCGAGGTGTGCCCGGGGCGGTACGCTCGCTTGCAGGGGAAGAAGGCGGACACATGGGTACCGCTTTCCGATAGTTGGAGGGCGTTCCAAGAGGGGCGCACGGAGCACGAGGGCCTCGAGGAGCTGCAAGGGCTGGGCATCATGTCGGCGCGGCCTATGGAGCTTGTGAAGTTCTTGGACATGTTCGAGCCTCAGCAGATTCTGAAGCCTCGGGGGATGTGAGCTCGTGCCGGTTCATATTCCACCTTGGCTCTTTAATTCGCCTTCGTCTCAGTCAAGGTGAAATATACGGAGCTCGAGATGGTGCAAATCTAGTATGTAACCTAGGCCACATCTAATTCGTTACGGCTCATTGGCACCCATTCCGACGTTTGCGCGAAGGCCTGCGTTATGTTAACGTTTACTACATCGGGGTAGTAATGCAAAAGTTATATCCGAATCCCGTAGGCCAACGTAGATATACCTCTCACGCAACCATGATATTATCGAGTACCCGACTACCACATGCATGAGTGACCAGAGCTCAAGACACGGAGGCTAGTAGTGCGGCATGTCTCACAGGAATGCTTAATTTTCACGCTTTGGCAAATGCGACTCCACAGACTACGGACTCCCGGCACACCCTATGCCGCAGCTCGCCGACAAACGACATCCTTTCCCCGCAGTATGTACTACAGGTCTCTGGGGTGCCGTTCGTCACGGCGGTGCCAACCTAAGTTGTTGATCTTCATGAAGGTCGAGAACAGGGGACCCCGCTGGTGCATCTCAATGATCCTCTGCGACGCACTGGGCTCGCGAATGGGCATATGCTTCCCACTGCGCCAATGCGAGTGGCGGGCGGTGAGGCGCCTGAGCTGCGACGCTAACATGTACACCCCGCACACTTCCGACCGGCCTAGTACACACGCTGCGCAGCTGGCGGACGAGCGCGCCGCGGCTGCAGTGGCGCGCATTGTGGTGGTGCCACCGCGGCGCCTCGGTGCGTAAGTTGTCAGCGGCCGGCCTGCCCGCCTTCGTCCACTCTCCAGAACTTGCGCGGCGCACCCAAGACCGCGCGAAGTCGAAGTCGAAGGCGAATTGGCAGCGGAAGCCGCAGCAAGCAGAAGCGGGCGACTGGGCCCTGCGCGCGCACCCCAAGGGGAGGTTGCAGGTTACGCGCGCAGGGTCCACGACGCCCACCCGTAGAACCCCCGTACGTGTCACCGACATGAGCCGCTGGTGAGGGGCGCACTGCCTGCGTTGGAGTCGCAGCTCGCAGCGGACAGACAAAGTTCCGTGCGCGCGAGGCTGCTGTTGGCGATCGAGAAGGGGCAGTGGCGGAGGGCTTATTGCTACACGGACGAGTGGATCTGGCGGATGGAGCACCGGCGCAGGACACGGTGGGAGCACACTGCATCGCGGGGGGTCCTGAGGTGCTCCATTGCCTTGAGATCCTTTGTGGTCTATGACTGAGAAGTTTAGATTGAGTTGAATTCGACTTGTGGGGAGGCGTTGGGTCCGGACCCCCGCGTTGGGCAACGTGCGTGCCGTTGTGTTCGAACGGATTCAAAAGAATACACGCAATCGGCTGCATTGTCCACTTTCTACAGCTAGGATCTTCGCCTTCTTCGCGCTCCTTTCCTTATTCCAGTTCTCATTACTTGCTTGGGCCACCGAAGATCGTTTGGAATGTAGTCGACTGATACCTGGGTAAAACATTATTAGCGATTCACGACATACGAAGTTAAACCTGCATACGCGATGTTGGCTCTGCCAGGGTCGATGAATGTGCTATACGGTGGTCAATTAGAACGCAGTGAGTGATGGCTACATATAATTTTCAAATACGCACACGTAGCCACGATCACCGTCGACGTTGAGCTTCTCCTTGAAGAAAGCGAAAAAGGCCTTCGAGTAACCCTCATTACGCTCAGGGGTAATGTTATCCAGGCTAATCTGAGAATGAGCAGCATTCAGAGATGGGTGTTTGCTAAGGAACCATAGTTGAACATACCACGGTGAGAAGGAATGCAGGATCAAAGGTTCCCTTGAACGTCAAGGGCTTGTCATGGTCGAGGGAGACGGAGATGTAGTCCTCGGGTTTGCCCAATGTCTCCGCCGCAAACTGTTCCGGTCGCCCAGCATGATCAGTACGAAACGCAGGGTGATGAGAGGACGAGTTACGATCACCTTGGAGAACTCGACGCAAAACGCCTTGGGGTCTGCGACTTTGACGTTGGTCTTGAGATCGAGGCCTGGCATGTTGGCGGTATACGAAGTAGAGGATGTGGTCGACGAGGGATGGCGACACGCGTACGGAGACCACCGGGTTGGACGAGCTCAGCTATTTATCTGCTGACTACAGCAGCAGCCTAGATACGGCTTGTGCATCCCGTGGGGACGGAGTGCTCCCATTACGAACTTAGGAGCTCGTCTCTGGGGCGTTCGGTGAGGTTCTGCGTGCGTTTGTCGGCCGCGTCGTGCGAATCCTTCTCACCATCATCATCTGCCTCGATGATGACGAAGGTCTCCAGTTCTCCGGGCCGGTGTTCTCACAGGCGACATCATCGTCCGCGTGCGCTACGGCGCGTCTTCAACCGCTTCAAGAACACCTCCGTTTACCACTTCCCAAGCACGCCAGGCCCCCTTCCCGTCGGTGGGCTGCACGGTTTTGGCTGCAGTGACTCAGTCTTCGGTCAGTCCTAGCACCTCTTCGCGTTGTGTACGCTCGTTATTGACCTACTCGCAGCCCTCAAGTCCGAAGGAAACTATGGGCAACGAGAAGCGGGGATACCCCACCGGCTCCGTGCCTATGGGCCCGGCGAACACCATCTCTCCACGCAAGACGCGCTTTGCAAGAACTGCCTTGCTCGTCGTCTCCGCGGTCCTCCTTTCTACGCTCTTACCCGCTTCATGGACCTCGACACGCCTCCTCAACCTCGCGAATATCTCTGCGCCCGAGCCCTCCTTCACGCAACCTGGAGAACAGTGGAAGGACGACACATGGCCCCTTCGTGAGCACACCCCTTGGGATATCTCTACCGACTTCCCCTACCCCCGCCTCCTGGAGTACGACGTGACCGAGGGCACATGGCTCCGCCTCGACGTCAACCCCAAGACGGGCGAGATCGTCTTCGACATGCTCGGGGACCTCTATTGCCTTCCCGAGACCGCATACAGTCAATCTGCCCTCGCGTCGGACGCGTTCACCCGCGCGGTGCCGATCCTGCAGGGTGTCCCGCATGACTCGGATCCCCATTTCTCTCCCGACGGCTCTCGCATCGTGTTCCGGAGCGACGCGGGATTGGGGGTGGAGAACATTTGGGTGAAGCCGTGGACGGGGTGCAGTGCAATGGACGTGCGCCCTGCGCGTGCTACTGGGGAGCTTTTGGACGCGCTTGCGGTAAAGGGTGACGAAGAAGAGCTTCTCGCGTCGGGGGTTGCGGAGACGGAAGAGAGGAAGAGGCGTCGGCTGCTTCGAGAGGGTCGTCATGACGGTACGTCCGTGTCTTCTTTGCAGTTTGCGCGCAGCGTCTCATGTCCAGCAGTTCAACGCGTCACGAACGAGACGTACAGATGGGTGTCGGACGCGCGTTTCCATCCTTCCGGCACCAAGATCGTTGGGACAAAGTGGCACACATCCTCGCGGAGCTTAGGAGCCGGAGAGGGTTGGGAATACTCCGTCCCCAACGAGTTTACGAACGACGCCATCAAAGCAGGATCTGGCAAGCTCCTCGTTGGTCGGACCCTTCCCCTTGGCTGGGGCGTGGAGAGCTACGAACATCAACAGGTCGGGCCTGAGCAATTCGTCTGGCACGGAAACGACACTTTGGTGTACTCGAAGAACGTGGGCGACACAGATGGCACCTGGCTGTACAACAAAGGTACGAACTCAGTACACTATTAAATGCAATCCGTCATTGACTTGTATCTCGCAGATGTGCATAAAGGAACATATGCCATCTTCTCGACCAACTTGACTTCGAAGCAAACGACGACTCTCGTGAGTGCCTTCCCCGGAGGTGCCACGCGGCCCGAACTCTCTCGCAACGGACGTACCCTGGCTTTCGTGCGGCGGGTGCGTGACAAAGAAGCTCTGGTCTTCAAGTACGTGGTCTCTATACCATAGGTGAAGTTCTAGTCTAATGCATGCCACAGGGATTTGGAGACCGGTACCATCCGTAACATTTGGCATGGTCTCACCTACGACCTTGGTGTAATTTCTGCGCCCATGGGAACGTACCCCTCGTTTGCGTTCACTCCGGAAGACGATGCCGTCATCATCTGGGCAGCGGGTCAGATTTACTACGTCCCTTTGGCTAAAAACGCGCAAGGCGAGCACGTTGCCGCCGGCGAACCTCAGCCTATCCCCTTCACGGCCCATATCGAGAAGCGTCTTGCGGAGACTCGCACTGCGAAGACGGACATCAAGTCCGTCGAGACCGCTGACACCCAGCGCGTCTACGCTTTCCACGAGCTCCGTTCCGATGCGAAAGGGGAGAAGGTGGTCTTCCAGGCCTCCGGAGCGACCTATGTCCAGAAGGTTGAGGATGGAGGCGCACACCAAGCACAGAAGGTTCCGACCCTACACCCCAATGCCCCGTATTTCTCTCCTTCGTTCGTTCCGGGAGAGAAGGATCTGGTCGTCCATGCGCGATGGTCGGATGTCAACTTCACGACATTCGAGCTTGCTAACCTGGCTTCCGGCGCTGCATACGAATTCACGGGGCTCCCTCTTGGTCGGTACTACTCTCCAGTGCTGTGCGGCTGCTCTGGGTCCAAGCGCCGGATTGCTTTCATCAAGACCGGTGGTGACTACCTGACGGGCGACGTGGTTGCGACCGCGGGCGAAGGTCTCTATCTCGGCGAAGTTACTCTCCCTTCCGGTTCTCAGAAGACGATCGAGGTCAAGAATGTTCACTTCATCCCCTCCGAGATCGACGGCGACGACGCGCTGCACACACAGCTACAATTCGTGGACAAGAACAAGAAGCTCCTGGTGCAGTCGTCCCAGCGCGCGTTCGTCATCGACCTTTCGGGCGAGTACAAGCACACGACACTGGCTACGGGCGAGATGTCTGTGGAACTCGCAGTGCCCCCGCCGAGTGGGTCTTCAGTGAAGGGCAAGACCGGGGTCGCGATTGTCGATTTCTTCCAGGTGTACTATGCGCCGTCCGTGGCAGCAGACGACGCTGTGTGGAGCAAGCCAGCGAAGGCGACGAAGGGCCTGATGCGGCTGAGTGTCGACGGCGGACACTCGATTACGTGGAGCGGCGACGGCACGAAGCTGTTCTGGTTCCTTGGTGAGTCCTGTTTGGCCTGGCGGGGTTGACTGTGCGCTAATATTTCTTGCAGGGCCGTACCTCCACTACGTCGATGTCTCGAAGCTCAACGTTTGCGCACAAGCTGCCCAGAAGGATACGGAGAATTTCGGCATCGCGTGCACGAAGACCGTCCCCGAGTACCAGGAGGTCATTGTTGAGTACCCCAGTGACATCGCGCGCCTCAAACAGGAGGCGGCCGCGGCCGCGGCTGCCAAGTATGGGGAAGAGGGCGTGGCAAACGCGGACTTTTTCGTCTTTGCGAACGCGACGCTCCTGACGTTCGACACGGGCAAGCTCAGCTCCGATATCCTTTATGACGCGGTCCTCGTCACCCGCGGCGGTGAAATTGAAGCGATCGTCGGCGCACATGACGCTGTCATCCCGTACGGTGCTACGGTGTTGGACGTCCAAGGAGGTGAGTGCTTCCTAATGATTACAAGCATTGGTAGTATCTGAACCCGCATTTCACAGGTTTCATTACCCCTGGCTTCATTGACGTCCATGCGCACTGGAATGGCTTCATCACGACGTACCCTGCGCGGTCATGGGAGATGGAGACATTCCTTGCTTATGGTGTGACAACCCTCCACAAGTGAGTCGCCGCACTTAACATTCTTACTCCAGCTGACCAAAATTTTTTCTTTTCAGTCCGAGCTCGGACAACGCCCTTGGATTTGCTGAACGCTTCCGCATGGAACGTGGTCAAATGGTTGGACCTCGCATCTACCACACCGGCGATATCATCTACGGCGCTGGCGCGCCAGGTATCCATCAGGACATTGTGAGCATGGAGGAAGCGAAGTCCGCGCTCGTGAGGATCAAGGTCGAGGGCGGACCTTCAAGCTACTCGTACAA
The DNA here is from genome assembly GCA_900155495.1 of Porogramme epimiltina. Classification (NCBI taxonomy): domain Eukaryota; kingdom Fungi; phylum Basidiomycota; class Agaricomycetes; order Polyporales; family Polyporaceae; genus Porogramme; species Porogramme epimiltina. The sequence goes on from FTLJ01000638.1 coordinate 18,804, forward strand.
GAACTACAACCTCCCGTCCAGGTAAGCGTTACTCTTCGCTCCTTGGTGCTTGGTGCCTTTTGTGCTGACCAAAGCACAGGGCTTCTCGCCAGAGGCTGCTCCTTGCTGCTCGTGACCTTGAGATGCTTTGTGTCCCTGAAGGCGTAAGTTGAGAATCATTCTACCTAGAGTGTTACTGATCGTCCCGTAGGGTATGAACTGGGATTGGGATACAACATACATCATTGACGGTATGTCTTTAACCCGGATGCAGATACATTTTGCTAATGATGGGCGCAAATAGGCATGACCACTGTCGAGCACTCGATCCCCATTCCCGTTCTCTACGACGATATGCTGACGCTATATGCACTAAGCGGCACCGGCTCGACGCCGACGCACGTCGTCAACTACGGAGGTGTCATGGGCGAAGAGCATATCTGGGCCACTGAAGACGTCCCCGGCAATCCGAAGTAAGCGAATACTTTCTTCGAGTAGCGCAACGTTATTGATTATTTTTAGATTGAGACTTCTTACTCGTCATGATATCTTGGAAGGCATCAGCGAGTCTACGGCCCGACCGAAGAACTGTAGGTCATTGACTGTTTCTGACGTACTGAAGCCGCTGACACCCAGTTCCCGTAGCTTACCAACTTTTCAACACGTCCGCTTCCATTGCTAAGATGGTGGCGATGGGTCATCGTACGCACATCGGTGCGCACGGCGAGCCCCCTCTCGGCGTGAACTACCACGCGGAAATGATGTTCACCAAAGCAGGCGGACTGACGAACTATGAGGTCCGCTCATAGCTCCTCGTATTCCGATAACCCGCTAAGTACCCCACAGGTCCTCCGCGCTGCGAGTCTCGATGCGGCCATCACCCTCGGCATCGATGATGCAGTCGGCTCCCTCACTCCGGGCAAGCTCGCAGACTTCGTTGTGTACCCGCCTGGCGTCGACCTGCTCGAGGGCGACATCAGCGTCACGCGCGACATCCGCTACGTCGTGAGGGGCGGGCGTGTGTGGGATGCGGCGACCATGGCGGAGGTATGGCCTGTCGCCGGGCGGCGGGAGCCGATGCCTCCATTGAACGCGGAATGAATAGTGGACCGGACGGGCGGATATTCAGGATGACTGAGGTGCTCGGAGAGACATACTTATGCTAGCTGTTTTGGATTCCGTTCGCAGTTACCATGTACAGTAAGTCCGGAATACGGGATGGATTGTGTGCTCACCTATCAATATTGTCCCTACCGAGACCTGACAGCACGCAACGGCAATGTGCACGACGCACGCTGTGCATGCACTCATCTGCGTCCCGCCTGCCCGGTGCCCTCTGAATGAAGCCCAGGTATAGGTGGGGATCAGGCCACCCCGCGCAAAAGGGAACAGGGCACTCATCTACATCTCTCCCGCTGTACACCCGCCTTATTCTGCACGATCAAGAAGCAGCTAAACGGCCGACTCGTGTGCGAAGCCGCCGCAACTTACAGTTGCGTTTCTACTTACAGGAACCCGCAAACTGACGAGTTCCATGCTGTCAATCCGGCGCAAGTTCGAGACCGAAAGCACCTACTACGTATTCACATTCAACTAATTTTCGATGCTGGCACAAGGCAGGGCCCCGTGCCCGCCTCAGCCACTCGCCTCCTCACCGGCGAGAAAGGGCTACCGTTGAACCTGTCAAGGCACGGCTTAGCCGGAGCACGTTCCCGTACGTACGCCAGCTGTTATTCGGCCTAACGCAAGGGTCTTCTCACCTTCCATTCCCCCATGGCCTTGTGTATGGGGTAGAAACCTGGTGGGTTACGTGTCGGACCTTGGCCCTCCGGGCATGGCGAGATTCCGGGTGTGCTCCAGCGTTTCAGCGTACTCGTGCCGCTGCATCCAGTCGGTGGATATTGATAAACATGCGGCACTAAAGCTAGTAAGTGTGCTGCTATATTTCATAGTGAAGCTCATGTTATTTCAAGAGCGTCCTCCAACATAAGCCGGTACGGAATACCAGGGCCGCACAAGAATCGGACGGATAGTCGGCTTTTGGGTACTGAAAGACGCGCATAGTAGGGACTCGTACCACGCAGAAGGAGCCGAACCTTCCCTGCAAGTCCACCCAAGTGATCGCAGTATGACATCGAACAATTTGGTATTCGCCGAACTGCATTGTTGGTCTTCAATGTCGCCAAATGTGCCTCGTGATGTCCAGCTTCCATGAAGGTGTCATAGAGCAACATGTCCTCATAGAGCTTACCATCCGTGATCGCCGCAAAATATCTGGGTACTTAAGCCCTGCGACGACCACTGGAACGACATCGACCAGTCGCCGCACTCCTCTGCCTGCCCTCGAACTACCATGTCTATCATCTCTATCATCACCACTATCATCACCGGCGCGGAGCTCGCCGTCAAGATTGGCGAGGTGAGTTCCCCCTCCAAGTTCGCTCCGAACGAAGACTGACAGGACATTCTCGCCCTATCTAGGTTGCCGGAAAGCTCATCCCCGAGGCCCCCAAGGACCTCAAGGACAAGTTCCGCTGGGTGCAATGCACTCTCAAGAACGAGACGCAGTTCGACATTCTTCTCCTCGACACGTACTTCGACTCGGGCCGCTACTGGACCGCACCCGGCGGCTTCGGTAGCTTCAACCAGCTGGTGTTTTCCTGCTGCAACGGGGACCACACCGTCTTGACCGGTGCGACCGGTGGCACGGCATTCCGGGTGTCTCTCGACGACAAGCACTACTACGATCTTTCCTTTGTGGGTTTTACTTCCTCTTTGACTCGCGGAAAGAACACTGCTGACCCGTCGATACTCCCCGTGTAGGGCTGGACAGCTCCGACCGCAGGCTCGTTCAAGGCCGGCGTCGTCGAATCAAGCAAGGGCAAGGACGGCTACGAAGCCGCCGACTCGGACGGCGAGGCGCTCATCTCCAAATACATTTTCGAGGGGAAGGATAAGGAGGGGAACGCGGCGAAGTTCCGGATCCACGTCTCCGCCGCTCCCGGGCAGGAGACGTTGTACGTCATCAAGCAGGTCCCGGTGGCCTAGGGTAATAGGAATGCATGTATAGTGTACTAGTTGAACGGTGTTGGCTTGGTGACTTCAAATTGAAAACTTGTGCTGTGTATGTTGATAACATTTTGGATGACGAAGGTGTGGATGAAGCTTGAGGCGGGGGAGTCCGTTAAGGACGCGTGAAGCTCTTGTGGGGCCGTACCTTCACTGCGTCGACGTCTTTGGGCTTAACGTCAGCGCATATGCCGTTATTAGGCCGCCCGGAAGGACACGTAGTAGAATTTAGGCATCACGTGCACGAAGCCCATCACCACCGCCCGAATACTAAAGGTCATCGTCAACTACTACCCCGATGACATTGTCCGCCTCAAGCAGGAAGCGGCCGCGGCCACGGCCGCCAGGTGGGGCGAGAATAACTCCAGTTTAACACGGGCAAGCTTGGCCCTGGCATCCTTTTTATGACGTGGCCCTCGTCACTCGCGACGGTGAGATTGCCAAAGCGATCGTCGGCGCACACGATGCTGACGTCCCGTACAGTGCCGTGACAATGTCGTACTACTTCGATGGACTTGCGGGGAAGACTTGATTCCTCGTGAGTGCTATGAATCTCTAAATGCGGAGGGGACTGAATACATCGGCGCTCCTGGCTGGAGCCGCAGGAGCCACAGCTGTCTGGATCTGAGAGGCCGTCAGGTATTGTAGAAAGGGTGGATTAAGGCAGCTGCGCAACACCTTCCGATCGCATGACGCCGCGCCATTTGGTGACAGGAACTTCTTAGCACATACGACGATTCCGACCGACACGCGCCTTTCCACTTCAAGTTGCTCGTGCATACCCAGCAGCCGCATGTGGTCGTGTCGGAGCTGTCGCGACCTGCCGGTCACCTCGGTGTCTGAATGTGAGTGTGTCGACGGTCATCAGGGGCAGTGGAACAGGGTGCCGGGAGAATTAAAGGAAGAGCACTTAGGGTGCGAGCACGGAGAGAGTCAAGACAGGAACTGGGCCGGATCGGATGCGAGGGCGGAAGAGACTTCGTTCGAGGCTCAGGACCTATCGGTCGAATTGTGAGATGTGACCCGAGTACCCGCCTGCCTGTGATAGAGAGGTCAGCACGCAGAGATGTCCCTCATCGTTGTCTCACTGGCAAAGTATCTGGGTATATAAGCTCTGCAACGACCGCTGGAACGATATCGGACATCCGCTGCACCCCTCCCCCTGCCACCTTCCAATAGCCATGGGTACGCCCGTCCCCATCGACTGCACCGTCCTCACTGGCGACGAGCTCGCTGCCAAGATTGACGAGGTGCGTCTCCCAACAAGTTTTTTTCCGAACGGGGAACTCACAGATTATCCACACCCCTTCCAGGTCGAAAATATGCCCATTCCCGATCCCCCCACGGAGCTCACTACCAAGTACCGCTGGGTGCAGTGCACGATCAAAAACGAGACACAGTTCCCAATCACCCTCCTCAGTGGCGCGTACTTACCTTCCGACACCTTCTGGCCCGCCCAACCCGGTGACTGCGCCCCCTTCGATCAGCTCGTCTTCTCCACCTACAATGATGACCGCACCAACCCCGCCCAGGCCAACGGTGCGGTTTTTCGCCTTACCCTGGACCACCAGGACTATGCGAGCTTCTACAAAGTAGCCCTGGTAGCCGTCGATCTCTTATTTATGCGGAAGAAGCCAGCACTGACACATCAGTGTTTTGCATACAGGGTTGGACAACTCCAGGCTCCGGGGTGGAGAGCGCGGCTAGTGTCGTCCAGTCCAGCTATCCCAAACCCGCCGCCGACGCTGTCCGGCCGGATAACACATCAATCATCTCCACTGTGATATTCGAGGGGCGGAGCAAGGAGGGGACACCGGTGGGGTTGCAGTTTGAATCCTCCGCAACCCCCGGCCAGCAGACGTTGTTCGTCATCCGGCAGATCCGAGCCTACTAGTAATAATAGTGACAGAGCATGTACGATAGTTGTCTGGCCGCACTGAAATGGCGTCGAAAGTTCTAAATATTACAGAAAGCTTTCAGAATGATCGATCGGCATATTCAGCAATATTCGCCGGCGATAATCTTTGCCGACCTTCATCCTCATTCTTGATCTTCGTCGCTCTCGCAGGCACTCATATGAAGGTCGAGAGCAAGGGACCCTGCCTCTCGACGATCCTCTGCGACGCACCGGATCTGTGAATGGGTATGTGCCTCCCGCTGTGTCCATGATGCGAGCGGCGGACGTTCAGGCGACTGAGCTGCGACACCAGCACATACACCCCGCGTTCTCCTCGACACGTACTTCGACTCGGGTCGCTGCTCAGTGCTACTGGACCGCGCCCGGCGGCTTGGGTAGCTTCAACCAGCTATTCTTCTCCTGCTGCAACGGGGACCAGACCGTCTTAACCTGTGCGACCTGTGGCACGGTGTCCCGTTAAGGACACCTAGTAAAGTTGTTGGGGGACTGTCCTTCACTACGTCCGAGACGTCTCGAAGCTTAGCCTCTGCGCTAAGTGCTTAGGCCGCCGAGAAGGGCACGGAGAACCTTGGCATCACGTGCACCATTCCCGACCACCAGTGGAGGTCATCGTCGACTTGAAGTACCTCGGTGACGTTGCCCACTTCAAAAAGGACTTAAGCGGCGAAGATGGCGCAACGAACGCGGACTTCTTCCTCTTCGCAAACGCGACGCTCCTGACGTTTGGCACAGGCAAACTTAGCCCCGATATCCTCCATGATGCGATCCTCGTCACTCGCTGGGCGCACAAGATGCCGACGTTCCCGTACAGTGCCGTGACAATGTCGTATCCCTCCTTCGATGGATTTTCAGGGAAGACGTGAGTGCTATGAATGTCTAAATGCGCTCGATACTGAATACATCGGTGCTTCTGGCCGGGGCCGCAGGTGTCGCAGGTGTCTGAATCTGAGAGGCCGTCAGACATCGTAGAAGGGTCACGTTCAGGAAGCCGCACGACACCTTCCGATCGCACGACGCCGCGCCATTTGGGGACAGGACGTTCTCGGCACATATGACGAGTCTGGCCGACACGCTACCCATTCACTTGCCCGCGCTGTCAACAATAGCCGCGCGTGGTCGTGTTGGAGTCGTCGTGACCCGCTGTCTCTCTGTCTGAGTATGAGTGTGTCAGCGATCATCAGGTGCGGGGGGGAGGGAAAGGTCCTAGTGATCGAAAACGGAGGGACAGGAGATGGGCCGGACCGGATGCGAGAGTGGAAGAGGCTTCGTTCGAGGTTCAGAACCTATCGGTCGAATTATGGGACATGTGGGACGTGACCCGAGTAGTCACCTACAAGCTGTGATAGAGAGGTCAGTGCGCAGAGATTTCTCTAACCGTGGTCCCGGGGCATCTGGGTATATAAACTCTGCAACGACTGCTGGAGTGATATCAAACATCCGCTGCGACTCTGCGAGGCTCCTCCCCCTGCCTTCAATTACCATGGCTACGCCCATCCCCATCGACTGCACTGTCATCACAGGCAAGGAACTCCAGGACAAGATTCACGAGGTATGCCTCCTCCTACTGAGAAGTTTGCTCGGAATGGAAGCTGACAGTGTTTACACTCCTTCTAGGTCGAACAAATACCCATCCCCCCGGGCCCGAATCTCAGGGACCCCTGGATACAGTGCACGATCAAGAACGAGACGCAGTTCCCAATCGCTCTCGGCAAGCGTCACTTACCTGTGACCGCCAGCTTCCATATCGAGCCGGACCGTCACGGCCCCCCCTTCAGTCAAATCGTTATCGTCTCCTCCAATGGTGACAGCACCGAACCCGCCTCTCCGAGTGGCGTGGCGTTCCGCCTTACCCTGGACAACCAGCAGCACTTCTACGACGTCGCCCTGGTAGCCATTGCTCCCTAGTTTATGCGGAAGAAGCTAGTGCTGACCCCTCAGTATTTGGCACGTAGGGTTGGACGATTGCAGACGCTAAGATGGCGAGCATGGCCGGCGTCGTCGAGTCCAGCGATCCCAAGCGCGGCGCCGACTCCGTACAGCCGGAAGACACGAAAATCATCTCCAGTGTGGTCTTCGAGGGGCATGGTACGGAGGGCAGACCGGTGAGGTTGCAGTTTCAATCCTCCGCCACCCCAGGCCGGCAGACATTGTATGTCATCAAGCAGATCAAGCCTGTTGCCTAGGGAAGTAGCAAATGTACTAGGAGTGACGGAGCATGTACGATAGTAGTATGAGCGTCCTGGCAATTCGAGCACGTACTGCGATATCGGGAGGGTAATGAGTGCAGTCTGATGTCCTATTGCAACTGTACTGAATAGCCTACGGACTCTCAGCACACCCTGTGCCGCGGATGTACAGTAAACAGCACCCTTTCCCCGCAGTACTTGAGCGGGTCTCTAGTCGACCTTTGCTGATCCTCATGAAGATCGAGGACAGGGGACCCTGCTGGCGTGTCTCGACGATCCCCTAGAGTTCTGGTCGATGCAGCGGACCCGCGAATGGGGATCTATCTGCGCGAGCGGTGGACGGTCGGACGACTAGGCCGCGACGCCAGCGCGTACACCCCACGCCCTTTCGACCGGCCGAGTGCGCGCGCTGCGCAACTTCGCAGACGAACCCCGTGGCGCGAGGCGGCTGCAGCGGCGCGTGTCGTGGTGCCACCGCCGCGGCGCCGTGCTCAAGTTGCGAGTGGCCGCCACCTGCCCGCCTTCGCCCACTCTCCAGAACTTGCACGGCGCACCCAAGCCCGCGCGAAGGCGAAGGAGAAGTGGGGATTCGAAAGCGAGGGAGAAGTGGCAGCGGAAGCCGCAGCGAGCAGAAGCGGGAGACTGGGCCCTGAGCGCGTACCCCGAGGGGACTCCGGGAGGTTGCAGGTTACACGCGCGAGGTCCACGACGTCCGCTTGCGGACCCGCGCGTCCGCGCTGCCGACATGAGCTGCTGTACGGGGGCGTCGCCTGCGTTGGAGTCGCAGCTCGCAGCAGACAGACAAATGACCGTGTGCACGAGGCCGTCTCTGGCGATCGAGAGGAGGAGTAGTGGAGGGCTTGACGCTACGTGTGCGGGCAGATCGGATGGATCGATTGTCGGCGCTGGGCAGGGCGAGGTGAGTACCGTGCCACGCGGGAACTTGAGGCATCGTCGACTCGCGATCCTTTGTGTTCTATTACCGTGCGATGTTTGCAATTGCGGGCCATTTAATTTGCAAGGAGGGAGATAGGTCTAGACACTGCTGCTAGTCGATGTATGTCTTGCCAGATGTACGCGAAGCGAAGGCAAGGTGGATAAGGGGGAGCGGGCCCGATCGCTAAGGAAATATATTTCTCGATTCTGTGAGTGACATCGCGCAGGCTGAGCTCTCAGATCTCAACGCGCACATGAGTGGCCTGTACGCGCACCACCTACGGCAACGCAACAGCCCTTCTCCCTCGGTGTGGCTCGGCTATGGAGGGACGAGCCCTCCCTTCCCCTGCGTTCGACACCGATCACGCGGCCCCAGCGAAGAAGTACGCGGACGCGCCCGAAAGACAACTGCACCCAGCCCCGGCCGCCCTCAACACAGTCGTCAGAACGCACCGACAGCGCTCGAACGTTCTATGCACGTCGAACAAGCGCGGGGCAGATCCCCGCGAACGCGCTTGTGCGACGCCCGCACTGCGTCTGCCATCGGTCCCAGGGCCCCAGAGGAGGCCCCCCGTGCCCGGAGCCGTGGGATCGACGTGCACGACGCCTCCCGCGCGCGACGTCAGACATCACGTACTCGCTACGTAGTATCCCCGCAAGAAAAGGACGAGCGCGTTAGCGCACCGGAAGTGAGCACGCACCTTCGAGCGTCCGCCGTAGGCCCCTAGGGCCCGGAAATGACCGTGGAAACGCGCTGCAGCCTGCAGCAGCGAGAGGCCCGGGGCGCTGGGAAATGCGACTTGGGACGGCGGGAGCGGGTGCCAGGCTCGCGGTTGGTCGGGGAGCCCGAGCTTCGACTCTGTGCGCCCGCTCGAGGGCCGGCGCCCGCACTCGCCGCGCGGACACGAGGAGCACGGCGAGCGCGAGTAGGGGGCTCGACGAAGCGCAGCGCTGCCGCCACCGCGCTCAGGGCCCACTCCCGGCCCCCCGCGGCCGTGCCAGGCTCGGAACGAGCGACCAGTGGCGCCCTTCGTCTGCGTTGCTGGGTTTGCCGTGCGAGCGTTGCGCGGTCGAGGACCGGGCTCCCTGAGTTGCGTGCTGAGTGGGGCCGTCGTTGGCCCCGTAGCGTTAAGCCCTCACCGGCACCCGCTGCGGGCCGTGATGTCAGCGCTGCCGTATATCTTGTCGCGCTCCGTAAGGTGGCTGAGGGCTTCGATGGCACGAGACAGACGGCTCCGTCTCGTCAGCACGGATTCGGGTTGGGCGCGGCGAGCGTATGTTCAACTACAGCACTTACTAAAGCGGCGCGCCCGGGCTGTCGTAATATTCGCGGCGGGGGCGAGCCCGCGCGGGCGCAGGCGCGCCGCCGAGTCCCCTTGGCGGGAGGGAGTGAGAATTGGGTGGACGCCAAGCTGAACCCAGAGCTAGTCGGGAGGTGCGGGGAGCCAGGGAAGACGTAAGGAAGGACCTGCACGAGAGGGCGGCGGGGGAACGAGAAGGGGCGGTGTCGGCGAGGCACCTGACGGGGATGCTAGCGCCGCGCTGCCGCCATCGGGCCTTGTTTGCGGTTGGCTTGCGGTGTCCAGGGGCTTTTTGTGGTGCTGGCTCGATGAGCGTCACGGGTGTGCGGGGGCCGCTCACTTTCACTGGCGTGGCGCCTTTGCGTCCATGCTAGTGATATATAGTTGGCTATGACGCTGTAGGAACAGGTTAGGTCAATTCATTTTAAAAACCGGTAAGCAAAAGACGAACAGTATCCAAGGATCTGGGGCGAGGGATCCAAGACGTGCCGCGCCGACTCCGCGTTCATGCGGCGGGTGAAGGATGGCTGCACTTTCGCAGCCCGTGACCGAACTTCTGTGTTCGCGAAGGGGAAACCACTCCGCCTCCCCAGTGGGCCTGATGGCAGGCGTTTGCATGGAGCACTCCCATCTGAGGAAGCCGGACAATTGCAGAAGGAAGGCCGCCTGCGATAGAGACGGGAATAGCGGGCGGGCAGCGATCACAGGCCCAACACTCGGCTCGTTGCAGCGAACAGCTACTGTATCCGGAATACGGGGGACCCCAGGCCGGGTCGAACTTGGAAATCCCCGTGGCCGCATCGTGGGACAGACCAAAACCTGCAAAGAACTTTCCGCTTCGTCGGTATATGTTCGCTCGCCCACGGGCCGGTGTGTCTCCCCAAGGATACGCCGGGACTGAGAACAGCCCGCCCTATGCCTCCGTGAGCATGCAAAAACAATGTGGCGTGGACAACTGGAAGCACTCACTTCCGCCCGGGAAAAAGAGGGCACGCGGCTGCGCGCGGGGAAAAGACGCACTGTATGATCCACCGCGGCCAGATGCGCAAGGCCCAATGTCGGTGCCGCACGCAGGCGACAGGCATGAGAGCCCCTCGTCCTCCCCGCGCCGGCCTCGCAGGCGCCACGTCCGATGAGACGCGAGGAACCAGGTCGCCGCAGCGTCCGCTTCCCTTCCCCGCCCGCGCCGCCACAGCGTGCGACGCGTGCGGCGTGCTCGACTGCCAAGTTCGGCGGCGCTGATGCCCGACGGGGGCGGCGTATAAGGCCGAGGCGATAAGCATTGCAGCATGACCGACAGGGAGGTTGGGAGAGAAGGAAGGGAAGGGAGGGGGTTTGCCCGTAACGTACGCGGAGGGGCGCACGGGGGTAGACGTCGCTGTCGCCGGCGCGGGCGGGGGTGGCGGCAGCGGCAGCAGAGACGGGCGACTGGTGTCAAGGGTGACGGTACGGCGGGGCATTGGGCGCGCCTGGTCTCTCGTCACGACGCCCTCACGCGCACCCAGAGTGTAAGGATCGGCGTACTACGACGATCCCGCAGGCGGCACGGC
>FTLJ01000639.1:0-11186 GCA_900155495.1 Porogramme epimiltina
GTTCTCGCGCGGGCGAGGCGGGCGGGGGATGCGGGGGATGGGGCGGGGCCGGGGAGACGGCCATAGAAGTACAAAACGAAAACCATGCACATTCTTTCAGGCAGGAAGGCGAGCACACATCCAAACTCCGCGCGGGCCCGCTCAATGAGGAAAGCTGATGACATCTCCTTCCCTCCCCCCCCCACCCCCTTCTCCTGCCCACAGATGCCGATATGGGGATCAGTGCGACTTCAGCCACGAACAGCTGCCCTACTAGCCGGCGTCCCCGCGTCTCCCCCCGCCGCAGTCCCCCCGCAGACTCTATGTATACTATCTTAATGCACTTATTGGCGCCCGCCGCCCTATGCCATGCCATGCCATGCCACGCACACGCCATGCACACGCCCCCCGCGCCCGCCCCACGCACGGACGCGCTCGCCATCCCACACGTGGGCCGCGCAATAGGCCCCGCCGCCCACGCACTTTGCGCATGTTCCACTTGCGCCCGCTAGCCGGTGGCCGCCCGCGTACATTTAGAGTTTTTGCCCGCGCGCACGCCCCTAGCCTCGATCAGCAGCCATCGGTGCAGCATCCGAGCGGCCCTCATCACGGCCTCAGCACCGCAACCTGCAGGACCGGCACCACCACGAGCTACCGTGGAATCTCGATGGTCCCGATCCCCGCAATGCGGGGTGCTGTGATTGATCTCGAGTGTCGAAAGACAGATTCACTTCTAGGGCTGCTCTCCCCCAAGCGGCGCACGTGGCTCGGGAGCACTGACCCTGCGCAAGTCTCGGAGCGGCGGGTGCAAAGTGCGCAGCTGTGCGCCGGGACTGTTGCAGCAGGGTTGGAACATGAACAACTGGTCCCAACATCGTGCGCGCTGTCGATCATCGTCAAGGTATCTCTCGTCAACGTTTCAACAGCGCATTGCGTCGTTCATCTCCACGATGAGTGGCCGTAGAGGGCCACCTCCTATCATAAACCGCACCGATTGCGGACCGCACCAGTTTCGCGCCGCTTCGACCATTGGCAGTGTGCCGTGCCCGTTCATACAGGCAGCGATTGATTAGTATACACTACAGGACAGGATAAATAAGAGAAAAGGGTGATAAGACAACAGGTACCCGCAGCCTGTTCCTGGCGAAAGTGGGGGAGAGATAGACGAGAGTGAGATGCAAACGGAGCTGAGAGAGAGGGAGGGAGAAACGGGCCATGTACTAAGATACAAATCTACGTATATGCTATGCTGAGTAAAATATCGATTGAGCGATGATGATTGCAACGAGATCCAACAGAACAAATAACACTTCAGAAGGCAAAATAAGATGGCAGGCAATACGAGGTCAAGGGAGAGGGGGAAGCGGAATGGGGTAAAGGGGCGCATACACAGAGGCAGGGAGGCGGGCGCAGCCGCAGGGAACAATGTACAGAGCGGAACAAGGTAGAGTGAGTCAAGGGGAAGGTGGACGCATAGGGAGAGGACGAACGAGCAACGAGCAAGCCAGTATCCGAGTCCGTCCGTCCGCCGTCGCCGTCGGCGCCGCCGCCGCCACCCCAAGCACCCACACGGACCGCTCGTAGCAGGCGCGCGACCGCACGGCAGACCTCATGACGACCCTTGTGTCCTCCCCCGTTTTCTTGCATTCTGGCGCTTCGCTGCTGAGGACCCGTCCCCAGCCGGCCCCGTTGGCGAGTCTTCGCCCGTGCGCGTACCCGGCGGCGCCTTGCGCTTCAGCGTCGCCGATGCTATCGAGGGGGTTGTGGATGCTCCTGGTGTTGGCGCGCTGGCAGGCGTCGTCGCCTGCGCGCTTGGCGTGGAGACCGAGCCCGACGCTTGTGGTGTCTTTGCCTGCTTCGTGTTGTCCGCATGAGCCAGTGTGCTGCCTGTATGCTGGTCAGCCGTGCTGGGGCCTGCTGCTGGCGGCTGTGAAGGCCCTGCGATACCGCTAGAGGCTGGGGTAAGGGCGCCACTAGTTGATGATGAGGGGCCCGCTATGCCGTTGAGCCCGTCGGCGTAAGACGAAGGCCCTGCGAGGCCAGTAGGATGAATGCCCTCCATCCCTCCAGGGTTTCGACTTCGTTCTTGTCGGATTTTGATCGCGAAAGCGGCGAGCGCATCTGGTCAAACCGCCACGTCAATCTCGCGGGTATACCAATCACAACGCAGTACGCACCAACTGGCCCCATCCCATTCTGTGCGGAAAACCGGATGAGATCCGTCATCTGGGAAACGCTTTCCGCGAGCTGTGAAACGGGTCGTTCATTCGCCGCACACACTGGTCAGAATCCTTGGGCTACACACCTCTAAACACCTCATTGTGGCTTGAGGTATTCCAAAGGCATTGATAGGTTCAGTAGGAATAATAGCGCGTTCGATGAGGTACCGTGGCTCCTCCGCGCGATTCGGATCCTCACTGGGCGCCCCATTGGAGGCGGATGGCATATGGGGGGACGGCGCAATCCGAGGGGACTCTGGTATTCGCTCACCAAAAATGGAATCGTACGCCAGGTATTTCTCGTGCCAAAACGCGTCGAACTGTATCCTTTCTACCTTCAGCACAAAGTCGAGGGGGGGAGAATTTGAGGGCCGTGCTTGCGTTGTGCTGGGGCTAGGCCAGAGGACTACCTCCGCGGAGAATTGCCCACGCAGCGTTATGCTATATCCGTTCGTATATCGGAATGTCCATGCTGCAACCGGACACTCGACCACTGCGCGCGCGGGAGACAGGATCCGCTCACGCGCGCCGTCGATGGTGATCGTCTGCGACTTTACACCCGACTGGCTGGTGACCAGGAAGAAACGCGAAAAAATGGGATATCCAATTTCTGCGTCAAACGGTCAGTTGTATCCTCGTGACCAGCGTGAGCGTGTACCGCACCGAAGGGTTTTGCTTCGACTTGCTGGTTATCCTTCCACAACGTGAGTTTCATCGTGGCCTTGTCCGTAAAGAATTGCTCGACGAGGATATTCCAATAGGCGAGGTTTAATCGCTGCAAAGCTAATAAGCCTCCACGAATGCCTTTAAGTTGACTAGCACGCACATCCTTGGAATCAGCAGCTAAAAATCCGCTCAATTGTAGTATCCGTGTTATTCCTTGCCCCATGCCGATCGCGTAGCTTTTGTGAAGAACCATTTCAATTGAGTGCACGCGAACGGATAGAAAGCACTCACGTCGTCCCCTTAGCCGCCGGAGTTGCCTCTGTTCCCGACGCAGGCGCAGGCGCAGACCCAGCCGGCAAAGCAGGTGGAGGTCTTTCGGAGGCAGAGACCGGTTGCGTCGCTGGTGGTGCGACGCTAGGGGGTGCCGCCGGGGCGCCTGTGGGTGGAGGCGCGGTCGGTTGCGCGCTCGTCGCTGTTGGCGGCCGAGGGATTTGCGCAGCATGGGGGACGGGTGGAGCGCTTGTCGAGGGCTGCACAGGGTGTGCTGGTCCTGACGGAGTCTGCCCAGGGCCAGCCGTCGGTACTCGAGGGGGGAGCATTGCGCCTGCGCTCCCAGGAGGGAGGGATGACTGCGATACTCGCGGAGTACGATTGGGAGGCGGTATGGGGGAATGTCGAGATGCCGATTGTGGGCGTTGTAACAAGGCGGGACCGGCCTGCATCGGCGTAGGGGGGTGATTGGGCTGGCGAGGAGATTGTTGTGGTGGTGGGAGGGAGGATTGAGGCTGGGACATCGGGAAGGTATTGTGGGGTATGGGATGAGATGGTGGTCGGTTAGGTGCAAACGCGGGTCCGGCGAAATTCTCGCCACCAGGGTTCATATGGTCGCGCAGTTGAGCGGGGGTCATTAGACCCTGCGGCGGGGGTCCGGATGCGTTCATCTGAGGGTTACCTCGCGGGGGCATGTCTTGGCCAGAATTGAGGGGTGTCGTCGATGGTGTGATGGCGAACTGGGGGTTACTCATATTGGGCATACCCATCCGCGGAACACCGTGGGGCATCGTCGACTGCATTTGTGTACCAGCAAAGTTGAACATGGCGTTATCGGGCGTGCGGTTGACCGCGCCCTGCTGCAACATCGGGTTCCCCGTCATCGGCCCGTTCATGGTAGGCTGCTGCTGGCTGGGAGGCGCGTGTGGTGACGACCCCATCTGGCCCTGCTGGTGTTGGTGTTGAAGAGGCATCGAGGACCCGAAAGCGCCATGCTGCATCGACGATTGCATCGACTGCTGCATGGGGTGTGATTGTGGATGTCCCGTTTGCTGCGTCATACCAGACATTATGGGAGGCCCGGAGCCCGTCCGACCATGTGTTGGAAGCGGATTCCCTCCAGAGAGGTGGCCGGACTGGTTCATCATGCTCATGTCCCGTGGCAAGCCGCCGCCCTGCATTGGAGGCTGTTGTTGTTGTTGCGGTTGTTGGCGTATCTGCATTTGCATCGGCTGTGTCATCCCTGCACCCACCCCGTTCATCCCAGCACGTATCCCCACCATCTGGGGAGGACCATTCAACACCATGCCGTTGCTCATCATACCCGACTGCATCCCTTGCATGTGAGCGCCACCTTGATTAAGCGGTTGAGACTGGACGCGTCGGAGACCAGGTTGTTGCATCATGGGCCCGCTTGGAAATCCGGTCATATTCGGCATCTGATTGGGGAGTGCACCCATATGAGAGGGACCTGCGCCAGGACCATTGGTGTGTCCGCGCATGAAAGGTGGGCGACTCTGAGCGGCAGCCTGCATGTTGAGGGGGTAGTTGGCGTTGGAGGCGCCGGGCTGATTCGCCATGAATCCGAGGCCGCCGTTCGCGCCTTGGGGATTTTGAAGCATGGCCAGATTGTGCTGGGGTTGGTGCTGGGCCTGTTGGGATTGTGGTTGGATAAATGGTTGGCCTGCCATCAGGCTCTGGTGCATATTGGAGCGGAGCATGTCGTGGGGGACGTTCATGGCGAGATACGGGGAGTATGTGGAGCCGCCAAGACGGGACGTGGCATACAGAGAGGCGGAGCCTGTAGCGCAGCAGCAGAGGGGCGGGAGGAGGAGGGCGCCGCTGGCGAGAGGGTGGAGGACGTCAGGCTCGACGTCGAGGACGACGAGAGGAAGGGAAAGTTGAGTCGCGTCGCTGAAGCGTGTGAGTGCGTCTGCCACAGCGGCACTGCTTCCACGCCACGAGCCCCCTTCCGATTTGCCCCCAATTCCCTCTTTTCTCCTCCTTCTCCCCCGCCCTCTCCCTCCGCCCTCCCGCCTGCCCGCCCGCCGTCCCGCCCGCCGTGCCCGCTGCCTCCGTCGCCGAGCTCCGCTCCGTGTGCGCAGCCCCCCCGCCTCCGTCGACGCCCCGGCAGATCTCGACAGATACGCGCCCCCTCCGGCTGTAATCCATGGGCCACCGGTGCCGAGCCCCGCAGCGTCCGCCATATGTCATCCACGTTCCTCGTCGTCTCGCTCCACCCGTTCCGGTCTCTGGGCCAATTTCAGCACTTCGCGGGCGAAATCCAGTTTCTCCGGACACACCAGGCGCTGACTACAATCGAAGCCCCGCCCGGCTAATTCGGCCTTCTTCAGCCTCACCAAATACGGCACGCTCCATTGTGTTTTGACCAAACTGTCTTGTCTTTAGTCTTTTGTCTGCTTGCCGCTGTGGATGACAATAGATCGTGCTTACTCTCTCGCGGCATCAAACATGAAGCTGTATTCATCGTGAACTGATTGATCACGTACGGGGCCAAAAATCAGCGCGTTTATAGCATAAAGAACGTCATCGCATCCTAAGTCCGGCCTCGGAGGCATCAGTCCGTTCCAGCTAAGCCCTCGACGTGGCCATCGCTCCGTGTCGAGCACTTAACGCGCCATGTATCCGCCGCGTGAAGTCGTTGCCCCGGCTTGATCGCATTTCAGTACCCCTCGCGCAAGACGTGTGGAACCCTATTGTGGGACTACAGGCGCCCGACCATCTGGAATGCCAAGGTGTCCGAAACCAACCTCAAGGCTCCAGAAAGTGGGCGAGGCCTTTCTAGAGTGCTACACCGTTATTCGAAGTAGCGCGTTAAGTCCTTACATCATACGAGTAGATTGTAATCCCATGCTCGTCGACCACCACAATACAAATACGATAGGAGCCGTGGGTACATTATATCGAAGAGCCAAAACGCCTGCCGTCAGCAAAAGCTCTCGATCCACACCTGTGGAGGGCTGTGTGCAGCTGTAGGCAGTACACCCGCGCAGCAGTACTACCTTCGGTACAACAATCCAACAATCGGGCTGTTTTCACGTCAGATATTGCTGGACTTGTGGTGAACACCGTATCACTCGCATCCCACCACCAGAATGCGTGTAATGAGTGGAGGCGCTCGAAAAAGTCCCACGCCATCAACGCGTCCCATAGCCTCGAGTGGTGTATGCGAACATGTTGTTTGGGCCTCTTGGCTAGCCAACAACTGCCGCTACTGGGTTGCTGCTTCCATCTCCTCTGGTTCCTCTAGAGTTACTTATCCCCTCAACACGATGTTTGCAGACCAAGAGGAGTTCGAGGACTGGCCCACTAGCCAACCGACCACCCCGAGTCGACGACACCATTCCGACTACGACGATGAGGACGAAGACGAGCTTGTGGCGGACGAGCCTTCGCAGGGGTTCGCGACGCACACCTCATTCGACGCATACTTCCGACACGCGTCCAAACCCTCCCGCACATCCTCCAACGTCTTCTCCGCCCTCGTCCCCCCGCTGACCCCGGAAGAGTACGCCGAGGTTGTCAAGCGGCTCCAGGCCGACCCCCGCGAGCGCGAGCGCGTCCTCTGGCGCGACCCCGCCGCCCGCCGCGCGTGCTTCCGGCGGTTCCGCACCGAGCTCGAGGAAGGGTTCAACCTGATGGTTTACGGCTGCGGCTCCAAACGTGAGTTCCTCAACGCCTTCGCGCAGCACCTCGCCCGCCGCGGCGCGCACGTCGTCGTCGCCAACGGCTTCCAGCCCTCCTTCGCCCTCCGCGACCTCCTCGCCGCCGCCGAGCGCGTCCCCGGCGCCCTCTCCACCACCTCTGCCCCCGCACCAGCCCCAGCTACCGCCGCTGCGTCCGGCACCGGCGCGGACGCGCAAGCACAGCGCCTCCACGCCTTCTTCTCCACACCAAACGCGCCCCGCCTCGCGCTCATCCTCCACAACATCGACGGCCCCGCGTTCCGCGCACCCAAGGCCCGCGCCGCGCTCGCCCTCCTCGCGCTCGCGCCCCACGTGCACGTCGTCGCCTCCGTCGACCACATCGCCGCCCCGCACCGCTGGGCGCTCTCAGAGCTCTTCGCCCGCAAGCCCGACCCCGACCCCGAAGCGCCTCCACACCCCGACCCCACCTCCGCTGCGTCTACGCCCCCACCTGCCTCCGCCTCCGCATCAGGAACAGTGCCACGGCGCGGCTACGCGTGGCTCTGGCACGACCTCACCACGCTCGCGCCGTACGACTTCGAGCTCGCCTACGCAGACCCGACCTCCCTATCAGGCGCGGCCGCGCTCCGTGGAGCTCGTGCGTCCGCCGCATCCGCCGCCGCCGTTGCGGGCGGCGCAGCCGTCGGGGCCCTCGTCTCGGAGACCGCGGCGCGCCACGTGCTGGCGAGCGTGACGCAGAAGGCCAAAAAGCTCTTCGTCCTCCTCGGCTCGAAGCAGCTCGAGGTCATGGACGACGCCGCGGCTGCGGCTGCGGCCGAGGACAAGGACAAGGGCACGGACAAGGACAAGGAGGCGGGCGCGGCGGGGAAGGACGCCGCGTACGACTACGACCGGCTGTTCGCGGCGGCGCGCGACAACTTCATCGCGACGAACGACACTGCGCTGCGCGCGCTGTTGGGCGAGTTCCGCGACCACGGGCTCGTCGTCGCCGCTGCGGCGCAAGGCGCGGAGGCGTTGTGGATTCCGATGCGGCGCGACGCGCTCCTCAAGGTCGTCGGGGACCTCAAGGCGGAGGGGCTGTAGTCCGCGCCTGCTACTGCTGCTTGGCTCGTGTGCGTTGTGTCCCATGTATCGAGGACTTTCTCTCACGGAGGCTATCCAGTGCTTTGCGACCTGTTTTTATACTGTACTCATACACAAGGACATCTATCCACACCCTGCAAAATGTATATTACACAACGTCCAACACGTCCAACACGCCCCTCTCGTCCAGCACCACAACCCCAAGCACCCACCCCACCCCTAATGGTCATCCGCGCCCTTGCGCCCCCACTCATACATCCTCACCGCGCCGCCGCGCCACTCCCTCACCCGGCGCGCCGAGAGGCTCGAGTACGTCGAGCCCGCGGTGCCGACGAACCCGTCCGCGCGCGCGAGCGCCGCGGCGTCGACGAGCACGGGGTACCAGCGGCCGAGGCGCGCCGCGGTGCGCGCCGCGGCGTGGTCGATACCGCGCCAGCCGCGCGCGCGCACGTCCGCCCACCACGCCGCGTCGGTCTCGTCGCTCGTCACGAGCACGCGCGTCGCGGGCACGGTGAGGTTCTTGTGCAGGAGCAGCTCCGCGCGCACTTCGCTAGAGGGAGGGGAAGGGTGGGGTGGGGTGGGTAAGCGGCCGCGGCGCGAGTGGCGGGAGGAAGGGGAGGGGGGGGCTCACTTTACGCGCCGCTCGATGACGGAGAGGGGCGCGAAGCAGTCGGCCGGGTCTTCCGCCTCCGCGCACCAGTTGCTGAAGTCGCCGCGGCGGACGTGGACGGCGACGTACTGCGTAGAAGAAAGGCGGGCGTCGCGGCCCATCACCATCAGCATGCAGCCCTTCGGTGTCGAGGGAGTCAAATTGGGGGAAGAAGGCTCACCGGCGGGACCGCGGCCGTCTGTGGGAGGTCGAACGTGCGTTTTACGTATTCCTCCGCGAGGGCCTCGAGCCGTGGCGTCCACCGCAGGTGCCGCGCGACGTCCCTCCAGACCGGCGAGTAGTCGTGCTCGATCTCGTGTTGGACCTGCATGCCACCGTCAAACGTTGCACACACTCCAAAGTTGTACAACATAAACCCACCCCGGGAGCCACGGCGGTGTAGTACAAGTAATCGAAGCACAGGAGGTGGTCGTCCGGGTCGAGCGAGACGTGGTGCTCTTCCGAGGGCACCGGATGCCCGATGTCGTGCGGCCGCTGCTCCGGGAACGTGAGGCGCGCGAGCGACCAGATGTTCGCCGTGAGGTCGTTCGCATCGTCTGTCATCTTGACCCACGCAGGCGCGCGTGTGTACGACACCTCTGCGCGTGGCGGGAGGGTTCAGGAGCTGCGCGGAGGAGTCGCAAGAGGAAGGGGGAGAGGGGGGAACTCACCAAGCCCGAGGTGGTCGGTCACCCAGCTGTAGCGCGGCTGGTGCTCGTAGGTCTGCACTGCCTCCCAGACGTTCCAGCACCCAAGCTCGTCGACGGCCTCGCTCGCGGGGTCCTTGACCTCGTGCCACTCGACAAGGGGGATGCCCGAATCCTTGACGAAGCGCGGGACGTCGAAGACCTCGCCGAAGCGGATGCTGGGGGCGTCGCCGCCGATGTGGGAGGGGATGAAGATGGGGACGACGGGGACGCGGCCGGTGATGTGTCCTAGGTAGATGAGATTTGCGTAGGTGATCACATCATTCACTGCGTGCGAGGGACACGGCGTTAGAGAAGGGAGGGAGAAGCGAGGAAGGGGGAAGGGATTGGCGCACTCCACCCGGCAGAGATCCAAGAGGTGATGTACTTGGTGTCGTTACGGAGGTTGTCTCGGAAGCTTTCGGTGGGAGGGCCTCTCACTAAAGGGTTTGCGCTTGCTTGCGGTTTCTTGGAGCCCGGCCAGAATTGGTAGATGGATTCCGGGTGAATGTCTGGCAGGCCTGAGGGGGTAAAATAGGAGCCATAGAGCGCATATAGAGCGCAGACGATGACGACGACGAGTATGTAGCGCCTGGCGAGGGTGGACATCGTCGCAGAGGGCTATTCTGGTAAGCGAGGAAGGGCGGGAGGGAGGGGAAGGTGGGGGAAGGCGGGGGAGCGGCAGGGAAATAACGTTGAGTTGGAAGGGGTCGAACGTCTGGTGGACGTCATGGCGTCCTAGTACCGGTCGAACTGTAAACTCTGAGCCGGATTTATATAGACGACTATAGGGGTGCGATGCGCGAGGAGATGAGTGCGTCGAACTACGGCCACCCTTACGTGCCGTCCGAAGGCTTTCGGAGACTGGCACGGCCGCGGAAACGCCCCGGCGGGCGACGGCGGAACAGGACTGGGCAGAGGATCAGTCATCCAGGGGAACGTTCAGAACACCGCTAAGTTAGCGCACCTCACGGCATACAACAGCACTCTCACGCCCCCTCGGGCGGACGCCATTCCAGTTGTTGCGGTCAACAGAGCTGCAGAGAGTTCTACGAAGCGTCTACGCCACAGGCAGGCGGCCCTCGTGGCCCGGCTACCCGAACGGGAAGGCGGCCATTCACTGCGGCTCGGATTCCTCCCTCGCTGCCACCACCGTCACGTCTTCCCTAGCGCGTCGTCGACAGCGCGGGGCCCGCCCATGCGTTTGCTCAGCAGCACCGCCCTCCCAACTCTGTTTGCGCGCCATCGCAGGGACTAGTGCGTCCTCCGGCGCGGACGTGCGCGCAGCGTGCGCCCGGCATGGAGTCTGGACGGCAGACACAGAGTTCTGAGCTTCGATGGTACCGAAAGAGACGTCGAGCGTTCTTTCGCCCTCCTCCATCTGTCCAGTCGGCCCCGCGGTGAGCACCGCCTATAAATACTCTCTGCCCTGAATCCGAGCGTTCTGAGCAGCGCTGTCCACGCGAAGCAGGCTCTGTGCGCGTTTGGACCCGGCGAGGGCTGAATTTTTGGCGATCAGGCAGCTGCCCCAGTCGCTCGGCCGCTGTATGCCTAGTGAACGTATGAACGCCGAGCGCGTCGTTACCATCACGCCCTCTCGGAGGCCAGCGCACAAGGGCTACTTCTTCCGTGGGGCTTCTCGCAGCGTACGCGCGCGGTCTCTTGACTCCAGCTCTCGCGCCGCGCACTCACGCCCAAACGCCGCGCCCCATGCCGTCCTATATCCCGCGCACGCACCCCGCCCGCTGCCTCGGCGGACGTCATCGCCCCTCCCCCAGACGCAGACGCTGCCCCCCACCCCCCTGCCGCTTCCAAGCCTGCAGCGCAAACCTACCGTCAGCGAGCGCGATCGCCGATCCCTCTTGACACCTCGTCCCGGAACACGCCATCCGGAGAGGAAGCCTCGCGCCATCTCAAAACTGACCCGCTCACGCCCTCCGCGGCCCCCCCTTCCCCTGCCCCTTCT